>LFZO01000354.1:0-39552 GCA_001578225.1 Pseudocercospora musae | reverse complement strand
CTATTTATCTTCCGCGAGAAGAAGGCTACTAGGAACTAGTACGTCTTGCCCTTATACTTACGCTATTGTATTATAACGCCCGATATAGCGTAGGTCGAGGCGTCCGTTTCGATCCTAATTAGTTAGGATAGTTCGAAGTACTTTAGGACTAGGGCCGTATAGAACGCCTCCTTAAGCCGTTTAAATACTAACTTCGCTTCTTAGTCTAGGGTAAGCCGCTACGACTCTTCCTTACGTTACCTTCGCCTACCCTTAGCCGCATTAGGCCCCCGCTCTATTAAGCGGTTTAGCGGAGCTACTATCCTAGAGAAGTACCTAATAAAACGCCGGTAGTAGTTAGCGAACCCGATAAAGATACGTATATCTCTTATGCTCCTTAGCTCGGGCTACTCTTTAACCGTTATAATCCTTTCTAGCTCTATCTCGATCCTATTTAGGGTAATTATATAGCTAAGGAACCTAATCCGGTCCCTATTAAACTCGCACTTACTAAGCTTCGTATATAGCTTATAGTATTAGAGCCTCTCGAGGATAGTAGTAACGTATCGGATATGTTCCTCTAGGTTTTAGGAGTATATTAGGATATTATCTAGGTAGACGATATAGATCGTATCTACTAGGTCCGACAAGGCGCTAAGGATATAGCTCTAGAATACTACTAGGGCGTTTATAAGCCTAAATAGTATTATAGTGTACTCGAAGTACCTATATCTCGTATAGAAAGCGGTCTTCTATTCGTCCCCCTATTTAATACGGATCCTATAGTAGGCATCTCGGATATTAAGCTTCGTAAAGACCCGAGTATTCGCGAGACAGTCTAAAGACTCCTATATAAGAGGCAATAGGTACCGATTCTTTACCGTAATAGCGTTTAAGCCCCGGTAGTCGACGTATAGTCGTAGGCTACTATCCTTCTTCTTAGTAAAGAGGATACCGGTATCCGCTAGGGACTTTAATAGGCGGATCTAGCCCTTCTCGAGATATTTATCGAGGTATTTCCTTAAGACTACTAACTTAGTCTCCGAGAGGTTATATAGCGGATTGTAAGGAGGGGTCTTGCCCTCTATTAGGTTAATAGACAACTTATATAAGCCGTAATCGGGAAGTATAGACGCGTCTCCTTCCTCGAATATCCTATAGAGATATTTATACTTCGGCGGGAGGCTATTCGGGTCGTCTTAGTCCGTCTTAACTATCGATATTACGAAGAGACGCGTATTCCTATCTAATATAATCCTCGAGAAGTCGGAGGGGCCCGATATAGCGTAGGCGCGCTACCTACGAGCCCCCTTCCTCCTCTAGATAGCCGTTTTAGCTACGAAGTCGATCGAAGGGTTCTATCGTTCTAATTAGGGTATCCCTAGTACGATATCGAAGCTATAGATCCTTCCGATAGCGAAATTGTCTATATAGCCTCGCTACTAACCGCTCGTATCCGATACTTCGTAGGTTATACGGCATTTACTACTTATAGCTAGCGACTAGCTATTAAGGATCTTATACCGCTTGGCGTCTATATTACTTAGGGCGAGGCTAGCCTCTTTAGCTATTATACTATCTAAGATATTAGCCTAAGAGCCGTAATCGATAAGCCCTCTAAGTATATAGGAGTTCTCGCCCTATTATAGCTTAATATCTAGCTAGATTAACTAGAACTAGTCCTAGTTAACCTATCTTAGTCTACCGGGCTCCGCGCTCCTCCTTTGTTCCTTAGTATAGATAACCTAGCCCGCCGTAGCTAGGAGGGCTACTAGGTAGGTTTGTCTTTTCCCGATTCTAGATTATAGGTAGGGCATTAGGGCCTCTTATAGCCTATCTCGCTATAGTACTAGTACTAGGGGACTTCTTTGTCCTTCTCGGACCTATTAAGGGTATTCTAGCGCCTCTATAGGGAGCTTCGGCCCTTCCTACCTCGGCTACGGCCTCCCGAGCTCCTAGGTAGCTTGTCTAAAGCCGAGCCGGTAGTACTATTATCCGAGCCGGAGCGGCCGCGCTTCTTGTTATAGTCTTTATCCCTATAGGACCTACGCTCGTTCTCTAGTAAGCGGTAGTAGGCGTTCGCTACCTCTTCCGCCTCGATTAGGGTCTAGAAGCGCTACTAGCCTACCTCGATATAGTAGCGGATCTTCTTATCTATAGCCGCTACAAAGTCGTATATTATATAGTCCTATCGATCCTCTTCGACCTTATCCTACTAGATCTTTATATAGTCTAGTAGCTCGGATAGGGTATAACTTCCCTAGTTAGCCCTCTTTAGCCTATCTAGGGCTAACTAGCGACGTTCTTCCTTCGTCCCTATAGAGTCTAGCATTACCTACTTTATCCTTTCCTAGGTATGCCCCTCTAGATCTAAGTACGCGGTATATCGCTTCTATTTAACCTACTACTTCCTCTCTATCTATTCCTCGGCTAGGTCTACCTTTATTTCTTCTATAGAATAGATATAAGGGGCTCGCCTAAAGATACGGTCGTAGTCGGTAACCTATTAGTCGTAGTCTATACGCCCCTTACCCTCGAATATATAGAGGTTCCTCGCCTTAGGAATAGCTAATCCTATAGGTATAGAGGGTAGTATAGTAGGGGCTACGCTTAGTTAAGTACTCCCTTAATCTATAAGGAGGGAGGCTTCCTAAGCTATATCGGCTATTCTTTTCCTAAGATAGGCCAATTCGAGGCGTTATTTAGCCTATTTAGCCCGTTCTTCCTCGTACTAGAGCTAGGCCGCTAGGACCTCGTCGTTAAGGTCCTCTTCGGCGCCGCCCTACCTCTTATCGTTATCGATAGTATCCCCTAGCGAGTCATTAGCCGGGGTAGAGGAATTATTGTCCTATTCGGTATTAGGAAGGTTTTCCTAGTTGTTTTCCTAGTTGTTTTCTTAGCTAACCGGGTTAGATACCGAGGCCTTTACTTTCTTCTATACTATTTTGAGTACTACGTAGTACGCTTTAGGAGAGCAATTCGTGTATAAAAGAGGTATATAATGCGTAGTATATAGTACTTAATTAGAACTACTCGAATTACTAAGGAAGAAAGGGAAGAGAGGTATCTAGAGGGAAGATATATACCTATAGGCCAAGACGGGTCGCCCTAGGCCTTCTTGGCCTATTTCGACTCTAGATAGGCTAACTAGGCCCGTGATTGTAATAATACTTCTTATATAGAGATAACCTTAACTTCTAGCTCTTTAATATCTATATTGTCTTTAATATTATTATTAGGAGTAGTAGTATAGAGATCTAAATAGGCTTAGAAAGCTTCTTCTTCTATCTCTTTATTAATAAAGTTATAGACTACCTTACTAGGTAGCTTAATAAACGTAGTAACGTCTATAGGCTTACTAATAAGACCTCTTACTTTAAGGATATTTATTTAGAGCTATATTCGAGACTTAATCTCTCGCTAAGTAGCTTCCTTTAGTAGTTACTTAGAGATACTATTTACTACTTTAAACTTAGTAAGAGTTAATAGTCCTTTACGCTTTCTAAGAAGGCTACTATAAAGCTAGTAGTACGCTATAGTATTAATCTTTACTATATACTAAGCCTAGATTATTAGTCGAATAGCTTTTATTAAATCTATCGTTTTAACTAGATCTCTATCTATATTAAGCTTATTATATATATATTCGAGCTAGTACTATCGATAGTGTACTTTATAGGAGGTAATAATGCCTTAATCGAGCGGTTAAGTCTTAGAGGTCGTATTTAGAGATAGGAAGAGGTATTTAGTATTCTTAAGGGCGTTCGTAGTAGTTAGTTCTCGATAGGCATATTCGTATAGTACGAAGTTGTCTATTACTAGAATACTTAGTCTACGTATTTAACTATTAAACTATAGTAGATATTCCTTAAATATAATAGTATTTATCTAGCCCTTCTTATTATATCGATAGATAGTACCTAAGTCGTTTAGAGAGATACGAATTCGTTAAAAGTAGCGAGGATTAGCTAACTTTCTAATAATCTATAGAATGAGCCTTCTTCCGCCTATCGCATTATAATATAGCGCTAATGTAACCTATACCTTGTCTTTCTTAACGCTAGATACTACTTCTATACTAAGACTACGATCTAGTACTATTCGCTAGAACTTAGAGATCTCGTCGATATTGTATTTATCGATATCGTTATATTTAGCTAATTCTTTAAGGATTTTAGCCTATATAGAAAACGTTATAAGGGTTAGTCTTAGTAGGTACAAGCGTAGAATATATAAGATCTAGTACTTCTAATTATATACTTAGAATAAGGCGAAGCCTAAGCTACGCTACTACTATAGCTAAGCCTCTATACCTACCCTATATAGGCGTAATCTACTTTAAAGAAACACTACTTACTATATCTTCTTCTACTATACTAAGGTCTATAGAGCTAGCCTCGCTATACTAAATACGCTCCTTAATACTATAACGATCCTTAAATCCTACGATCTATCTATTACTCTATTTCGGTATATCTAGGCCTATAAACTTAGGATTATAGTACTAAAACTTAGTCGCTTACTATCTAATCAAATCGCTAGTTATAGTCGTCCTTCCTTACTTATCGATAATCTACCTATATAACTTTATTTCTAGGCTTAGATAATACTCTTTACGAGCCTTCTTATAGGTAGGTTAGACTATTACCTAAGTGTCTAAATAGCGGTATTTAGGAAATAAGAAGTCGGAAATACTATTCTACTTAATAGAGCCGCTAGGATATACCTTAGTATTAAACTATATATATAACGACTTCTAATCTATAAGAGGGTTATTAGCCTTCTTCTTATAGATAAGAAGCTTCTATTCTATCGTATATACTATACGTAGCGCTATTGTTAAGAGGTATTGAATTTAGGGTAGTATTGCGAGCGAATAACGATACTAAATTTAGTCTATCTATATACTCTTCTATATCCTCTCTTATACTATTAAGTCGTCTAAAATCCGTTATTACTACTAAAATAGTAGAGGCTAAAGACCTCTATAGATTCTATAGTAACTAGCCAAATGTAGACCTAAATGTAGGCTTAGTTATTAATTCTATACCGATACCTAGCTAAACTAATCCCTACTATTAGTAACTAGCTATCGTTATCCGGTATATCGTTACACGTACTAATATTGGTTGTTAGCAAGAGATATTATCGGTATGATGCGGATATCGCTATACACAATATCGCTATAGATAGGCTAGACTGTAAATCTCGCGGATCGCTGCCACGGCTGTCTGCCGGCTAGCGGATACACGCTCAATGCCTCGAGTGGCTACATCCGCTCCACACGTCACCGTTTTTTTCCCGCTAACTGGCTTTGCTCCTAGTAAGTTCGTGAACAATGACAACCTCCTCTGATGTCGTTTCGCCGCTCACGTTACTGTAACTGTGCTCTGCTCGCGATCCGCCTTGATCTCAGTGGAGTCACCAGGGTTCTGCGGTTCGGTGAGAATCGTAGCCGCTATCCCGATGTGATGCTTGAGAGACATTTCTATGCAACATGACGGCGGCAATCTTCCTGTAGGGTGGGGCCTTTGTGGACGAAGATTTGAGGGAGGGAAAAGACAGATTATATCATCTGAGTTTCATGAAGTCCTTCGATCTGGGCACGTAATCCTAGAACTACTCATCTGGCTCGGCTCGAATTTGGTCTCTGCGCTCCTCCCCACTCCCCTAAATCTTGCGCATGCCGTCGAGCTCCGTCCATGGCCTCGGCGACTTCGCAGCATCGTTCTGCGTCTGTTGACCGTATAGAACTACCTGATCGATCGACTTGGAATCGTCTATGGAATTCCCCTCCATTATCCGGCGTCTATATGAGGCCAACTTGCGGGCGTATAAAGCTTCCTCTTTGGCCACCTCCTCAGCTTCTTGCGGCTGTGTGATGACGAGAAACGTTTGGCGGTCGACAAGCTTTACTGTCTTCCTGACGGGTCGAAAGACTGCCTCGGCGGCAGCGGTCGAAAGTGGTGAATCCCAGTCCACGTGCTCGGGAGGTTCCATCTTGCGGGTTTGCTTGAAACAGAACGCCTGCAGCTTGGTCGAGCGATAAGTCCCAGCATCTGTGTCGCTGGATCCGCGGAAACTGACACTGGTGTAGACCTCTCTGCGGTGTGGCCTTGCCGACCAGATGACTGTCACCGCATGCGTACCCTCTTTTCCATCGGCCTTTGCTGCATGCTTGTCTTCCTTCACGGCCATGCCTCGCTTCTTCGCTTTACTCGATGCATGTTTTGTATCTTCATCGGCCGACTCGGAGTTGATTTTTGCTTTCCGAGACGCCAATTCGCCCTTAGCGAGTGTCTTGGGCACTGCCTGCACTTCTTCCTCTCCACTTGAACGAGACTGGGCAACCTTCTTGCTTGCACGCAGAGCTGACTTGGTGGTGCCTTTCTCAATTTGCGGCTTCTTTTTCCTCGAGCGCTTCTTGACAGGTGCTGACTTAGCTGAAGGAACCGTCTCCGCTTCATCTTTCTGCCTCTTCTTTGCTTTCGATCCAGCCGATGTGCTCGCACTTGCAGCATCCCTCTGCGTTTGCGAGCTGTTTTCGGCAGAAGCTGAGATCTTGGCTGAATCCGATGGTAGATTGTTACCGCTCCGGTTGGCGTTGCTGCTGCTACCTCCTCGGACAGCCTTTACAGGCTTTAAGCTTCTTTCAACAGACGCGTTCTTGGACTGGACTTTGTCGTCTACCTGCTGCAAGCCAGCTGCATCGGCCGCTGCAACTTTATCGGGACTCGACTTTGCAAGCTCCTTTCCCACGTTGGCTTGAGTCACGCCCGTCGCGGCAGCATCTTGGGCGGTGGGCGTCTCTGTTGTCGCAGATGGCTTTGCGCGCTTGCTTTGGGCTGCATGTTCTGTAATCGCGGCTCTAGCGTCTACAGCTGCCTTTCGTTTGGTCGACATTGCGCACCGATATTGAGGTTGTCGGTTCGCAATGAAAGAAGTAGGTCAGGTCGAGGAAGTCAAGTTGCCTTGACTTGGCACGCGGCAGTGTTTGACACGGGCAAGGATTGCGTCATAACTTTCGAAAGTCAAGTGAATGTTGACTTGAATTTAGGGTCTTTCCATGGTCACCTCTCAAGGTTCAGCACATCTAGGACTGCACAAGGCTTGAGCAAGTATCACTTTGTTGCGTGTCTTTGCAATAGGCCCAGCTCTATGGTAGTTGCGATCAAGAATGAAGCAAAGCCGCGTTCGAGACTAGGCTCAATCTGTTTCAACCGTCGATTGTCGCAAAGCGCCAGATGATGATCAGATGTGACCCCAGGACTACTATTCCTCACTGCAACATGTAGCGCCAAACCTCGGGTACCCTTAGAAAATTGGTTCTGCTCACGCCAGAGCCCTCAGGTTTAGTGTACGGCTGAACAGCACCTCAGCTTGTTATCACCTGCGTCAACTCCATTTCTTAAATGGCGCTGATACAACATCGCCGCTGTATTTGCAGGAGAACGCCGAAATCAGTCCCGGAACCAGTCCCTTGGCAGCTTTCCACAGCCTGCGGACATTTGAGCAGGCATTCCTTAGCATGGATGCACTGAGCAGGAAATCGTTCAAAGCAGCACAGAATAAAGCTGGTGAGAACAAGCCAACCCTTCTCCTCCTCCACGGCTGTCTCGACTCCGCATTACTGTGGTCAGACCTCATCACCAATCATCTCCTCCCCAATGGCTACGCCATCATCATCGTCCCCGATCTAATAGGCCATGCAGTCTCACACAAGCCGGGAGAGACGTATCCTTGTACACAATGGATTCGATATGCAAAATCATGATGAGCCTCCTAGACCACGATCATACCCTCAAAAGCCATTGGACTCTCGGCCATGACTTCCGACTCTTCCTCGCCAGCAGACTGCACTTCTTCCATCCAGGGGCGACCATTGGGCTTATGACTCTAGAAAGCGCATTCGTCCCTTCATCCCCGCTCTCTTTCGATTTCGAACAAAATATGTGCTTATAGGCGGCTCCGCGTGCCTACAATTGTGCGAGCGAAGCTTCCGCCTTAAGACAGCGTAGCCGTATTACTTCTACGATACGGCTAGGTATTCGCTATCCTATTGTAGACAGCCGTCGTTGTAGGCAGGCATGCGTCGTTGTAGGCAGGTAGGCGTCGTTGTAGACTGTCTTGCCTAAGGCTATCGTTTTCGGATGCCGGAGCTGCACATTTGGCCACTGTGTGGTACCCCGTGTTATTGTAAGGCGAGCTTCGCTCGCAATCAAAGCCATGATGGGGAGCAATACCAAGGATACTGCTCGATTTGGTATTTTGAGCTGTTCACACGGGACAAAGGGTATGAGGTGATTGATGCAATCCTGGAGAATTTCTCTACTGCGTTACACGAAGGTGGAGAGCCAACGAAGGAAATCTGCTGTCATCAGGGTGCGTTTGAGGCGGGCGTGGTTGAAGGATGAAAGTAATGCTGGAATATTTGTCTGTTGCTTACCGATTCGGGATGGCTTTCGCGAAGAGTAAATTGAAAAGACTGCGTCGCGATGGATTGTGAGTGCCCATGAGTGGGTATAAAGCTGATACTGCGTGACTGATCGCAGAGGCTGACAAGGAAGCGCTCAAGAACGGAACGCATGTTGTCGCGAGAAAGGCCTTCTCTGGCTGTTCTGGGCGCTTCAAGATCCTCTGGCCGAGGCTTTCTGCCAGAAGTCAGTATCAAGGAGGTGACCTCCGGACGCTGGTTGATGTGTGAGAAGCCAAAAGAAATTGGAGTTGCCGTTGGTATCGTGGTTACAAGAAAAGCGCGATGGCTTGCTTCGGCTATAATGCTAGGCCATGAAAATCTTCATCGGTCTACTGTGATCCAGAAGCGCTACTTCCAGAGTTGTGATTAAGCGGACAACCAAAGTTCTGGGCCATAGGTGCAAGCTTAGAAGTGATAGCGTTCTCAACTGCGACAGGAATGTTGATGAGCTGACCAAGCTCTGATGGGAAACCTCCGGTCAGAGTCTGGTAGATCAAGCACATGGCGTAAGACGCGGTCTGCTGGTTCAGCTGGCCGTTGCTGATGTACGAGCTGTAGTTCAAGCCGTTGAAGTTGCCTGGGCCGACGTTGCCACCGAATGGTACTGGGTGGAGCAGGTACATGGCGATGATCTGGTTACCGACCTTGTTGTTATCGTATGGGTCCTGGTATTCGTAAGTATGCATTTACTGCAGCGATCTTGCTCAATTCAGACTTACGACACGTGCACGCCAGTCTGGTGGAATGCGCTCTCCACCGTTGAAGACGTACTTGCCATCAACCTTGTCCGCGCCGAAGAAGGACATCATGGTCTGAGATGTGTTAGCATAAATCTTGAGGGCACTAACAAGTGGAACCCACAGCCTCGTCAGCAGTGCCACCTGCAGTTGGCATCAGCTCGTAAAGAAAGGATGCAGCTCCGTACAAGAGCAGGGATCCAGGGCCGAAGAAGAAGTTGCCATTGTCTGCCTTGGAGGCATTGTACCTGGCTTCTCTGTAGAGGGCCAAGTGCTCGAGGTTGCAGTTACCCTGGCAGTAGCTCATCATCTGAGTGAAAAGAGTTGCGTTCCATCTGTAGTTGTCGCCGTTGGCCAAGAAGTAATCATTGCGGGTGAGAGAAGTATCGGCCTCGAAATGGTTGTGGCCGTTCAGACCAAGCTCGTCAGCGAGAACGTTTCCTGGAGTGGCTGTGCGAGAAGTGGCATCGCATCCAATAGAGAGCTTGGTAGTTCCAACGAGATCACCGTCAAGTCCGACGCCGGCAATAGCCAGGAGATTTGCAAGGTCGTAGCCGACGTTGTAGACGTTCTGTTGGGCATCAACCAGCTCGTTGTAAGTCGTGATGCCGTCACGAGCCAAGAAACCGTGGTTAGCCATGGTCTATTGGTGTCAGGATCACGATAATGAACATGTTGAGGATTGAAGACATACGTTGATACCGGGACATGGTCCTCGAATATCGGTCTTTGGGTCGGGCGCTTGGTACTGGTGAGCAGTGTCGCCTGGAGCTGGCACCAAGTATCCTCCTTTGCCGTTTCCTGGCTTGCCGTCGATGGCGTTGTTGTATGGATACTGCGAAGTGACCGGCGCAGCTGGCTGGTGATCTGCGTTGAAAGGACAGTCCGGAGCGTCCCGAGGCATGTTAAGGCGGCTGGATCGTGGCAGCATAGATGAATCGACACCTGGCGCATTCACAACCCATGGGTACGCAAGGGCGCCCTGGGCGGCTGCCAAAGTGACGAAAAGAGATTTTGGCGACATTGTGACGACGAGCTTTGATCGTCAGGCTGCGATGTCTGTTGCACTGATAGAGGTATACACTGGCAGCGCTTCGACGACAGCGCTTCGACGACAGCGCTTCGACACTTATAGAAGATACTCAGTGGCCATAGTCTCCCTGCCTCGGCCAATTTTTGTTGTGACTAGCTCACGTTCTCGAAGGAAGCCTCCTCTGGTGTCTTGGCCAGTGCCTCAGCAGGACAAGCCCAGTTCTACAGTGATCGGCAGTGCATTAGCACTATTCTCCGAAGTCCTTCATGCTAGAAGCATGGCACATGCTCTACTTTATGGCTGCACGTAGCAAAGATAGTCCTGCAGTGAAAGTCAACTTCTCGTAGTGATTCGTGGACTGTCCCCCCACCGATGCAGGCATAGTCTTTCAACTCCTTCCACGGGACAGTACAATAGCGGCAGCACGTTCCGCATTGAGGTTCCAATTTGTATTGTGAGCCAATCCCATCGTCTGTACGTCTGCCGGTTCCTTTTGGATTGGTCCGTGCTGTGCGATCGCACTCACTTTCGTTCAGCAAACAGCCCAGAAGATGCCGAGGAGCGGTAAGAAAGTTCAGGTCGAGCATGCCTTCCAAGAAGGATATATGTGGATGCCTAGGCCGTCTTGGGCGAGTGATAGTGTTCCGGGGGAGGGAACATGGTATCCCACAGCATGGCATTCAAGCCGTCGAGCTCAAGGGAAGTCCTGTACAGCGGGAACGCATTAGTGATAGCCATCGTTGAAGTGTCAAGATTCGCGTGCTGTATTGTGGCTATTTGTGCTGTAGCCTAGCCATGCGCTTTTTATATTCTGGCCACCATTTCTAGGGTTCTACATTCACATGTAAGTCTTACAAAACCTAATGTAAGGCAGGGGTTCTAAGCTTGTATAGCCTTACAATTTGTATATCGGACCATTATCTAGACCTAGACAGCTTCTATGTATCTTAGACCTAGAGAATAGATCCTATAGGTCTTTTAGAGGAGATCTAGGTAGCTTTTTAGATACCTACCTACTATCTTAATAAGCCTATAGCTATAGAAGCCTATTTAGACTATCTTAACTACTAAGCCTTCTAAAAAAATTTAGATAGGGGGTTATAAGGTCTAGATAGCGATAGTATTATAGTCCTAGAAGGGCTATTAAGGTCTAAGATTACTCTAAAGGGATTAATAATACTTTAGAGATTACCTTAGGCTATTAGTAAGTTACAACTTCGAATAAGAAGAAAAAGGCCTAAATTACTAGTCTTACAACCTTACATGCTATTTTACATGGTTTTGTAAGCTTACATAGCATTTCTTGGCCTTATATGGTATGTTAGGTTTCGAATGTCGAACCCTAAGGTCCATTTCACGGCTGCTGCACGAGAATAGCAGGGAGACTCATGCTGAGAGGTGTCTGGTAGCATTGGAGGAAGAGGGGCTTATTCCCTAGGAGCTGAGCAAGGAACCTTCAGAGCCGATGTTGCAGATGGCACTGCTGGAAGGTCGTAGAGGCAAGTCCAATGCAGGAAGATGCCTTTCGTCGAACGATATCCCCTACACCTCGCCTAAGCGCATCGCGGATTGGTGATGGGGTGTATGTCAAAGAGGAGAGCGTTTCCTGAAAGCCGAGGAGTGCCATCGTTCCAAGGGCCTGAACATGGGCCTGAACATGGGCCTGATGGTGATGACAATTGATGGCAGGGATGGCCCTCGCCAAGCATTTAAAGCTCCAGCTTCATCTCCGTCCGAGAACTTGCACGACTACACGTGCGAGTTGTTGTGCCGGGCTTACTGTATATGCCTCGTTCAATGCAATGAGTGTACCGGTACATACGGTGGATGAAATGCTGCGAGCGTCATCACACGCTGGCCCGCCCAGAGATGCAGGGCACTCTGGGGCATTTTGGGTGAAGACTCCTCCCACTACCTCCTGCATCCCTTCGGAGCATCCATTGCCTGCCAGAGACGCACTTGGTCGCCTCTAAAGGGCCTCGAGCGCGCAAGACCAGCCGCATTCACTATGGAAAGCGGAGCCAGGCTTTTCGAAACAGAGACGCCATCTTGGCGCAATGAGGCAGGACCGTTATGTCTCACCTTGCCATCTCTAAGGCTATTGATATTGGGTCGAATCCGCTTAAGAGTCCCCCGACTGGATGTGATGCGCGGAGCTGTGGCTCTTCAACGTACTGGGCGGAGGAGGAAATCTCTCGAACCACTTCTCTGCCGTTCCGTTCCTCCTGGAATCGATTCTGGCTCTAATTCGCTCAGACGGTCACCGACTAGCTATCATTTGCGGAGCTATGGTCCGGAAATGCACCAATGGAGGCGAGCAGCCTCTGGATCACCTTCTTGTCGCTCTAACTGTTGCGAAACCAGTGTTGGGTTCGAATCTGCTCCCAGAGCCACCGACTGCACATAATATGCGGAGCTATGGCTTGCAAAGGAAGGATTGAGCTGTGAAGCTCTTCGACACACCTAGTTGTCGCTCTTACTCTTCCAAAATCGATGATGATCTAGGTTCTCCCGGATTACCAAGGACCTCCAGTGCAGTTCAGAGATATATATCCCTTATGTGCTTTTCGGGATAAGGGCTTCCAACTCCCCTTGCCGTGGCTCTACCTATCGCGAAATCGATGTCTGCCCGGGTCTCCTCGGAGAGACCTAAAACTCAACGCAGTCCGGAGGGTCTATCAACCAGCTACTGCTCCCGCTAAGAGAGCTGCGAACTCACCTTAGTGTTGCTCTATCTCGCAAAATCGACGACAATCTGAAGTTTCCCGAATACCGCAGGCCTGAAGTACCGTCCGGAAAGACGGCTCAGCTGGGCACTCATCACCGTGAGAGAGCTTCCAACTCATGTTCACATCGCTCCTCTTGTTTTGTTGAGCGAAGTGGCCCGGGCGTTCTCGGAGGAGCATTGTTGCATTCCCGGCAGCAGAGTTCTATTCTAGATCTTATCGAATCGCGGTGAGAGAGCTTGCAACTCACCTTACTGTTGCTCCTCCATATCTATTAACCAGAATGGTCGAACTTTCCTGGAGGCAGCATTGTCGCCTCCCTAGCAACAGAGTTCTAACCGGAACTTTGTCAAATTGCGGTGAGACAAGTCTCAACTCACCATACTGGCGCTCCCCCATCTCCACCAAACAACACGGCCTGAACGATCTTGGATGAGCGTCGATATCATCCCACCAGCAGAGTTCTAAGTAGAACTCGGTCGACTGTGGTGAGAGAGCTTTCAACTCACCATGCTATCGCTTCTCCATCTTGATCAATCAGATTGAGCCGGATGTCCTACGAGGAGCATTGTTGTGATCCCAGCAGCAGAGTCCTAATCCAGATATCACCAGATTCTTCTGCTCAGAGGAGCCCTCTAGTGAGTAAGCTTCTTGCTCCCCCTACTATCGCTCCTCGGGCTTTATGATTACAGATCGGCACAAATCTCTCGGAGCACCATTGTGAAAACCTCAGCAGCAGAGTTCCAATCGAAGTCTTGCCCAGTTCCTCTGCTTGGAGGAATCCTCCACCGCTAGTGCCTCTAAATTTATGACCCAAAGTACGACTTTGGGATTTTGCAGAGGAATTTGGCGTAATATGCTATATCGAGTTACATCACGTTACTCGGGAACAGCTTCAGCAATCCTGGGATCTAGTCCTCTATACTCGATTGAACCTAAAAATATGATCGTAATTTAGACCCTATAATACCGTATATTCGAGGAAGAATGCGGACTTGGGGGAGAAAGAAGGAGAAAAATGTCAGAAAAAGAGGGAAAAGAAGAGCAGTCTTCTTAACATTTGCATTCATTCAGAGTACACTCTAGCCTAGGAGGACCAAGTCAACTCCGTTTTACCGGCTATCCCTTCAAGCCTCGAGGACTCCATCTTACTGCTCGGCCTCGATCACACTACACAAGCGAGTCCTCTATCCCTAGGACAAGTCAAGCGCCTTAGCGGCGATCTTCTTCTCGAGCTCGTCAATCTTGGTATCGAGCCTCCCATACAGCCCTGAAGGTGCCAACCCCACGATCTTGTCCATCTGCTGGCGGCAACCTTCTCGAGTACGCATGTGGGTGTCTCCGGGTGCTCTTGGGAAGGTCTTGTTGTGCGCCTCGACTTTCTTGGTGTGTGGGAGAGTCACATTTGCGCGCCAGCACTTGAGCAAGCAAAGGTGCTCCTCGTCGGTCCAGCTATACAACGGTTACTAAAGGTTGCAGACGTTATAGGAAGTGGATTCTACTCACAGGCGTGCTCTGCTATGACCGTGATTGCCCCGACCGTCGCCAGAGCCGGCATTTCTGCCGCTGTTTTGGCGCGCTGGCTTCTTGGCGGCAGCAGCAGTGATGGTGGTATCGCCCTCGAGGTCGGCATCGTCTTCTGGGTCGGCATCGTCTTCTGGGTCGGACTTCTTCTCGTCGACGTCGTAATCGGCGAGTTTAATGCCTTCTGACTCCTTTTGGCGGAGCTCGGTGTTGAGTGTGCGCGCGAAGCTGCACATACCATCGAAGATCGAGTTGAGGGTCAGGGTCGTGTCATATGCAGGGGAGTCTGGACCTTTTCTCAGGCCCCATGGTGCCTGCAGGAGCGCGTCCATAACGACGGCGCCGGTCTTGTAGCGGATGGTGTCGTCGGCAGGCTTGTCGTGGATGGCAGTTGCGATTTGGGACAGCCACTGGTGAACAAAGGTAGATATCGTCAGCAAAATTTGGCAGATAGAAGAAGGGCCGACTGTCGAGCACGCTTACCTTGTCCTTGTCGAGGACCACCTCCTCATCATCCTTCATCTCGCGGAAAAGCTGGATGAGGAGGCTGAGGGCGAAGCGCATGGCCAGGCCATTGCGCACGTTGGGCTCACTCGCCACGAGGAGCTTGCGCAGCTCCTCGTGGATGCCGTCGCGCAATGGATCGGCCGTGATCGTGGCAGCAGCCGAGTCGTCCAGGCCTTGAGCGGCCATGGTGGTGTCCTCGTCTGGGAGGGACTCTGTCTCGTCGATGGTGGTGAGGAGGTCGACCTGGGAGAGGTTAGTCAACGTTCCCGATATCAAGTGGTGGTAGTGCTGAGGATGTCTCCTCGAGCGATGCTACTTACGATGCCGCCTTCCGTGTATGGAGCGGGAATTTGGTTGTTGTTCTGCGAGGACATTAGCTTGTGGCTCATTGCGAGCAATGGTCGCGTCCTCGTATGTATGGCAGCGCCAGCATTTGGGGATCCGACATACCTCGTTGGCCATGGCGATGCTCTGGGAAGTTTGCAAGCTCGCGAATTTTGAGCTTTAAGACGTGTTGCTGGGCGGAAAGCACTGACCGGGTTGAGGTCCCTTGCAAACAAGACTCCACTATGTGGAACATTCTGAGAGGCATTTTAAGACAGCCATCTGGCTCATAAGTACAGCTGCTTGCGAACATTCACTTGGCCTATCACAAGCATACCGCCAAGCTGCAACCCGTGACATCGACCGCAAGACATACAGACCGTTCTCGGCCTCTTTCTGTTCACAATCACCCTCGACTTCGCCTGCATTGAGCCGCTGTTTGCCCCAGCTCGCCCTTGTGAGCAGACAATGCACGCTATTGCTGACAGCTTATTACAGGTAGTTAAGTATGGCGACATTCACCTGCCGCAGTGAACGGTTTCCCTCACTCAGCTGGACTATCATGTGCAAATTTTAGCGCCTGACTGCGGCTCCTCTTCCTTATAAAGACACTACGCCCAGCCTATACCGCATCACCACCACATTTCCACCTGCGCCAACAAGATAAGGTCAACCCTCGAGCACCGAGCATAAGCAAATCCACGCGCTAGCATACCATACCAACATTGACTACCTTGCAAAGGTAAACTCGAACCGGCAGTGATCGTGGTCTTGTATACTAACATTGCAGTAGATGCCTCGACCCGACTGGAACCATTACCAGCTTTACTTCGACCAAAAGCAAAAGACCTTGTCCGAAGCGATCTCCGTAGGCATCCATCGCGCCTACGAGAACTCCGCCAAGGACCAGACATGCAAAGACACCGTCCTCGATCTCCTCAGATTCATTGTTGAGAAATATGAGGAGAACCCAAAGAAGATCTCCGGAGTCATCGCTACTCGAGCTGCGAAAGCCAAAACTCAGCTCGAAGTGGACATTATGATGGGAATATCGACAAGCATGAGCCTCTATGGCTGCGTAGGCAGCGATGCCGACGCAGACAAGGTCGGCATCTTCCTGTGGGTTTTCAAGAGACTCGTTGCAGCTGCTGAGAAGGATTCCATAGATGGAAAAGAGGGTATCGAGGCCAAAGACTCTTGATGCGCGCTTACTAGAAAGGAGACAGACGCAGCGATAGCAAATTTTTCTTCGTTTGATGGAAGTTGGCGTGCTTCGACACTTCCAGGGGCAATTGGCTGCAAGATATTAAGTATTGAAGCGCCTTCACCCGGCGCTTGTGGCATGCTCTGGCTTGGCATTAGCTCAATGCTATCAATATAACAATACAGGGTACTCATGAACGATGGATCTCTAGTTTATATCCACATGGAAGACATCGCGACTTCACGCTTCCGGCTCCTGGACTCCTTGAGGCCCTTGCTACGAGACATTCTCCTAGGCATCTGTCAGAATGCACTAGGCACGTGAAGTCATCCTTCTGCACTCACATTCACTAAATCGTACAGACATTTCGGCTTTCGCATTCCGCCTCGGCTCTGTCGTACCCTCCTATACAACTATTGACTTCCGTCTGTATGTAGAGCTCCCATGAAGATACTATTGTGAATCACATGGCGCCTATATTCCGTACCGGCAATCCTGTGCATCATGCTCCTCCTTCACTTCATAGATGACGGAGTTCCGCATAGCTGGCCGTGTTTAGTCAAGGTATGTCACAAGCATCGGCTTCAATGATTGTCACGGTCGTCACAAGAGTTTCGCTGCACCAACCTCGCCTACGTTCAGCTACTTATGCTTCGAATTCGACCAAGATCTTCTTCAACCACTTCCTTAATATCAAATACGACCACCACCAGTCGATCAGATCATCGAAACAAGCTTGCCACGCCCTACATTAAAGCTCCCAACTACCAGCTGGAATAGACCCTCGCGTAGCACAGACAAGCACTTGTAAGGTGAGCATTGCAGTTCTTGATTGCTACGCAGCGCTGACCCAGAGCAGATGGCCTACAACACAAACAACGAGGTCTTTCCAACCTCCCGTCTGAAGATGTGCGCCAGAACACCTATCGTCGGTCAGACCCTTCAGCATAGTACGAGGGAGATTTTCGGCACTCTGCCCCTGAACCACCATGCTTGCCGACGCTTTCAACGAAGTCATCGACATTTCAGGAGCGAAAAGATCCGCATCAAGGCATTAATCGCGTACCTCATAGAAGACACTACGAAGAATCAAGTGAATGACTTCCTGGAGGGCCTTCACGAGACAACTTAAAAGTCTGCTTTCGAGGAGAAAAGGGCGTGCCACGATGTCTGAGAGGACGAGCTTTGGGCTCTGGAGAACCTTCGTGGCGCTCTGGAAGATCTCACGATTGGTGGTACCGATGGCAAGAAGGACCAGAACATCGACAAGAAGGCGATCTGGAAGTCCGTTCTGGTCAGGGGAGGAGAGAGTGGGGGCGAGGCGGATATGTCGGACTATACTCTGGCCTCATGGCTCCTCATCGTGCATCCATCAATGTAATTTCATGCTGGAGCAGAGCAAGTGGTAAATTCTGCTCAATTTGGAGCGTTCTGAAGCTGCTCCGGTGACCACATAGAATGGCACCCTTCATTCGGAACACACGATGCCACGGCTCATGCCACGACGATACTACGATAGCACGAGGCGATGAATTACGCTGATCAACATCAAAAATAAGCATCGTCTAGTGGCTGACTCGTGTATCGCACTTGATCTAATCTCCTGGCTCTCCATGCTCTACTCATTCTTAGATCACATGCAGATGGCGTCTCAATCTCCGAGCGAACCAATTATGCGAGGATGTGATTCTTAAGCCTTGAATGACCGCATATGCAGAAGAATGTCACAAGTAAGCGGTGCAAGAACTATCACAGGACACTCTTCGGGCACAAGCTCACCTATACTCATCTATTTAAAGCTTCGACTTTGACTTCATCTTTCCATACTCCAACAACACGATCGATCGAACAAGACACTTCCGACCATACAACAGACATCCGTCACCTTACCTTACCCTTACTTCGACCTTCTCCTATCTCCTATCTCCCATTCCCAGCTCCTTGCTTCTTTCAAGGTACACCTATCAACAATAACATCTTCTGGAATATTACTAATCAATGGGTTCATCCTCGAGCAAGACCAACAAGAAGCAGTACAAGCAATTCATCCTCCTGACCAAGACATCACTGGAGGAGTATACTCTCGGCCAAAAATTGGCTCATGCCATCCTCGAGATCGACGTATACTATACCCATACCAATTCCAATCGCAATATGTAAAGTACTCCTATCAAGACTTACAAATGGGTTTGGGTGGGTTGCCTACTTTCACATACTTACTACAAGCGGCGTTTAGATGACAGAGGAGCCTGTGCATGTCTTATCATAGTCCTTACGGAATAAAACCGGTCTTTAGCACATGTGTTCTTCCTTTCTAATACCATCTAGCGGCTCAGTTCAGTTGGATAATGCGTTTCATTACAAATCTCAAACATCCCAAGTAAGTTCATAGCGTTGAGCAGTAGCTTCGCCATTGTTGTGAGGACGCACTGCCTTGCACGTTATGCTTCGCTCTTGTGGACAGCAGACCGCTTTCCAAGCCCGATTCGGGATCGAATACTCTTTGATAAGGAAGCCGAGATGCTCGTTCTAAGATTGTTGTAAGATTAAAAGCAACTCAAATATAGCCTGTAGCCTCTCTGAGCCGGCTTGCCTCACTATCCGAGATCAAGCCCAAGCCTGGAACAGCAGTATCTGCTCTTCGATCTCTAAAGCGATCTAAGATTTGATTGCTCAGACCGAATAGCCATGGCCGCATAGGGAGCACTCACAGCTCTCATCATGGTCATCCCTAAAGAAGAAGCTCATGCTACAAATAGCTCTCTACATGCTCCTCAAGGTCTAAGTGATCTGAACTCGCATTGCTTAGAATAAGGAGACAGAACTAGGGTGAGCACTCGCAGCTCCTATCGTATCACTCTAGAGGGAGACACTTACGATAAAATGGCTTTGCGTGCTTTTCAAGCTCCTACTAGTCACAATCCAGATTACGCGATATTAAACGCTACAGCTTCATAGAGAACACTCATAACTCTCCCAATCATCCACATTTCCTCCGCTATACTTAGCTATCTCGGGCCAAGGACACAATTTCCTCGTCCTGTTACCCCCATACGCACTCGTAAAAAGCACCTCCTTAGGCGCACGGCAACTCTCTACCCATCTCACAAGCGCTTCCATGAAATGATAATTGCTCGGCACTTCGGGATACGTAGCAGCAATTCCACAGTGACTACCTCCCGGAACCATAAACAAACGGTACCAGTCTCCAATTTCGCAACCTGCGGCTGCAGCTTCAATCTGTTCGCGATGCTGAATAGGCCAAGTAGTAGCATTGTAGGGATCTGTCCAACCTTGGTGGACGAGGAATTTACCTTTGAAAGCTGAGAGGTCGGGATCGATTTCGTCGATACATGTTCCGGCTTCTTTGTCAAGAGTATCGACGTCTGAGGCCTAGTTGAAGGTATTCGCATCGTAGGATAAGTTGTTAATGACTACATTCTGTAAGATTGGTATGCTGAAGGCATTGGCAAGTTCGCCTTCTTGGTGAAGCCATTCGCTTTCGCTGCCGAAACTGAAGCCTGGGTAGACTTCTGCTCCCGTATCAGAGCGCTTTGGACCGGCGTATACGGCTTCGACCGCATCGAGCTGGTCTGAAGTGAGACAGGTCACCGTTTCATTGGCATTTGGCCCCTGGTCTATGGTACAGAGCAGCGTGTCGATATCAAATTTGCAAGTCAACGGATTCTCGATCAAGCCGTCCTTGACCCCATCATTCTCGTCACAAGCATCAACTACAGCATCTCTGATGAACGTCAATCGCGCTTGCGTCAAATTCCTCTCTTTAGTGTCCGTCTGCTGGGCATTCCAAAGAAAGCTTAATGCCAAATGGCTATACCAGTTTCCTAGACAGCCTGCATAGATGCCATCGAAGAGCTCCGGGTGAAGCTGAGCACGAGCGTATCCTTGCGCTCCTCCAGTGCTACAGCCAGTATCATAGGAGTAACGTAGAGGCTTGGCGTAGTATCCCACGATCAGAGCTTTGGCAGCAGGAGTGAAGAAGCTAATCGCATTATGGATCCAGGCTTCGAGCTGATCTTGGTCGTGGAGGTAGGGTAGATAGATGCCAGGAGCGCCGACGGCCCAGTTGTTATTTCGGGCCAGATGGCCGGAGTCTCCACCTGCTACTGCGAAGCCCATGCCACTATTGAGTTGCTGTAGCATGCTTGAATAGCCAATGTATCCTGCCATGCCGCCATTGCCTATAGCAAGGAAGCGGCCCCGGTGATCTGTGGTATCCGGAAGCCATAATGTGAAGACAAGGGTGTCATTGTCACCATATAAGACAGTGCCGTTTATCTCGCAGAAGATGTTCTTGTTGGTTGTGCCCAACACAATTTTGGAGTTTGGTGCGCAGTATGCCGCCTGGGTCGATGTTGCGTGTCATGTTGCAAGGTCGACATTGGTGGTATTCAGACAGGTACTGTTTTGTGGAATGATATGTGATGATGCCCGGGAAAGTGCCGATAACAGCAGCAGAATGAGTGACATGGCGATGGGCGAATGCAACTGCGAGCAGTCACTACGAGAACGAAAAAGGCCAGGACTCCAGTTTTTTGGCGATGCAGTGCCGATGCATACCGGAGTCCTCCCGAGTGTGCATTGGGATAGAATACACCGTACCGCCGCGCCATGTGGTATGAGCGACAGTTCCACAGAACAATCAGCCAGAAGATTTCATACGCATCTTCGTAGAAACGGGGTCAATATCATATTGGCATTGCTCCAGCGCACAGGCTGTATGCTAAAGACCAGCATCCGTCTCTTGCTCTTCGCGATACTGTCTCGGAAGAAAGCATTGACGCCATATAGCTCCAAATAGTTGCGGTTTTGTTCCAAGTCGCTCAAAGCGACGGAGATCCAGTTATCGCATGCAAGCCTACGCTTGAGTCGTCGTTCACGCCTGTCTTCCTCCCAGCCATATTTCTGATTGACTATCTCCTTTCGCTGGGCCTTGCTCGGCGGCTGACCTGTCTTGAAGATTCCCACTAGCGCATTACCTCGTGTCTAGCGGTGTGGGACCGCTTCTGTTTTGTCTCTTGAACTGCCATCTCGAACATCTTCTCCGCCGAGTCCTGGTGGTCACCAGCGAGGCTTGGGTTTCTCGGTAGCTGGCTTTGTAATTGTCTTCAAAGCAGCATTGGTTGGGGTGGCTTTGGCTGCACGCTTGGCAGCCATGCTGTAGGCACTCTAGATTCGTATCTGGATCGTGTGCTATCTTTCTATACAGTAGCAAGTGAGAATGGGAATAGTAGACGCGTGCTGGGTATAGGATAAGGAGAATGTTATAAACCTAGGCTCTGACCTTCGGCTACTGCGATTGATCATTTTGCAAGATGCGGTACATGCTGGACAAGATGATTAGAGGGAATCTCGACTGAGGATGCAGCGCGGTATCGATAGTATTGTATTGTCTGGAGCAAGGATAGAAGGGTGAGCTTCAGAACAATTGGCAATTATTCATGGGTGATGACGATAATGCTTGGCAAATCTGCAGGGCTGTGCGAGAGCTATGTCCGGGACAGATGCACGACCGTATCAAAAAACTATGTCGCCTTTGGGCCGGCAAGGCGGCATAGTAATACCTCGCTCTGCATTTATGGTCGGAGTCACATGTCTGGCTGGTATAAACGTGCGCTCTGGCATCACCCCTTCACCATGTCTCCTCCTGGCTGGTTCAATCTGGTGTACGCTGGCCCTGTGACAGTCGTTCAAGGTTACGCTTCCTACAATCCATACTCTGGCCAGAAACAGCTCGGCCTTGATGCTCCCACAGTGCGGGTCATTGTTTCGTACTCTTGCTGAATGACCTTTGCTGCAGCCGCTGACTCTCGGTCAGCATTTTGCCTGATAGCGATTAAGGGCTATAAGGCAATACGCTCCCTACAGGACAGTTGGGCCACGTATTGGTTTGCTCTCATTGGGCGCGTGGCTGCGGCATCTTTGATGTTTTCTTTCCGCGGAGCATGGGCTCAGATTGCCCCTGTTGACTTTGGAAGTGCTGCAATACTAGCTATACGCATGGCTCTCACGCCGAGCCAAAAGACGGCATGAATAAGCATCGAAGTCTTCAAGCCGAAGGATGTTGGGCACAGCTGGGCTTCGATGCTGTTGCTCCATTCCGAATCCTCATGCTGGAATGGAGGCCCTTCTACACGGCAGAGATGCTGAATGCAGCTTGATTCGTACATCACTGCTTTCTTTGAATGCCTACAAATGTAGAGTTCTGGAATGAGGATCGTGTCGGGAACAAGTTTACCAAGGTATCACCAGCGACATGCGTATAGAAAGTTTGGGCATCTATCAACTATGGAGTTGACTCTCGTGATACGCTATGAGAGCTTGAAGCAAGGTATACTCAAGAGAATGCTACGCTTCTCAAATGGACTGCGGCATTTGCTTCGGCTTATCGTGCTTCCACTGCAGTATCTGGCATCAATGCGAGCGGTGCTATGCTAGATCCCAGGCCCGCTACATCCGTTAACGACCGTGGCGATAGGGAGGTATCGGAATTTGCAAAGACAAGCCTCTTCAGCGCCCACGACTCTCGGCTTCAAGTTCTACGAAGTGTAGGACGAGTTCAGTGTCTCTAAGGAAGTCCGAACATATCCGCATGGTAACGTTGAATACAAAAGCTTTGTCCCAACAGTCCCAACGCCCCTAAGTCATGTTCGCGGATCAGCCACCTACACGATACGACCGAGTAACCAGATAGAGCACCACGTGCTTGGGCGATGGTCCGAGAGGACACAGCTCCAAAACACATGCTACTGAAATGAGCAAGCCTAATAACGAGTTTACAGGATTAAATCCATACCGGTGCTGCAAACAACATGACGCTTGGCGACAGCGTTGAGCATCAAGATAAGGCTCCGCAGTGACAAATTATCGTCGGCGTCTCGACAGTGCACACCAGTTCATGAAAGCTGTTCCCGAGCGTTGCCTTTGTCTTGGGTCATTGTCCAGATTCAACTCGAATCGAGCAGCCCTCGGTGAGTCTAGATTTGTCGATATGGTCCGTGGTGCAATACCAACAAAGGAACTTGACGCGATCTGGAAGAGCTGGTTCATGCCGATGCGGAAAGCTTTGGTATCAAGCTTGTTCGTAACGGCAGGCCTTCAGTAAAAAGAAAGACTGTCGGACACGATACTTAGGAACTACGTGATCATTTCTGATCATGCCATTGATTCACCGTTAGTGCCACCAAGATGCGGTTCTGTGCACTAATACCGTTTCTTGCTCGAGTCGCTACTGCACTGACATCTGCGCAGTGGCGGTCGCAGTCTATATACCAAATCCTCAC
Source organism: Pseudocercospora musae (assembly GCA_001578225.1). NCBI lineage: Eukaryota > Fungi > Ascomycota > Dothideomycetes > Mycosphaerellales > Mycosphaerellaceae > Pseudocercospora > Pseudocercospora musae. The sequence continues at coordinate 15,738 of LFZO01000354.1, read as the reverse complement.
AGACCGGTTCGCCTTGACCAATGGCTCGACGACGCAATCCTGCGACTGGGGCAACTATTGTGGAGGAACATGGCAAGGAATAGCGAATAAGCTGGACTACATCCAAGGAATGGGTTTCACAGCCGTTTGGATAAGTCCAGTCGTGAAGAACATTGCTAACACACCTTATGGAAACCCATACCATGGCTACTGGGCACAAGACATATATTCGCTCAACTCCGCATTCGGTACAGCGGCAGACCTAAAGGCGTTATCGGCTGCATTGCATGCTAGAGGGATGTATCTCATGGTTGATGTGGTGACCAATCACATGGCATACAATGGGGCTCCTTCGAATGTGAAGTACAACACATTCAACCCATTCAATGCCCAGAAATACTATCATACGTATTGCCAGCTCGACTATAGCAACACCACCAGCACGCAAGTCTGCTGGATGGGAGATACGACAGTGTCTCTACCAGATTTGAGGACTGAAGACACAGATGTCCAGAACGGCTTCTCCAAGTGGATCACGCAGCTTGTCGCCAACTATAGCATAGACGGTCTTCGTCTCGACAGCGCAATGCAGGTCAATCAAGCATTTTGGCCTGGTTTCATCAAGGCGAGCGGAGGGTACGCTGTGGGCGAAGTACTGGATGGGAACCCGACTACCTTTTGCGCGTGGCAGAACTACATGCCTGGTGCCCTCAACTATCCCAACTATTTCTGGCTCAATCGAGCATTCGCATCTACTTCAGCAACCATGACCGAGATTGCAAAGAACATCCAGTGGCTCAACTCGACTTGCACAGATGTTACATTGCTCGGCAACTTCTTGGAGAATCACGATAACCCGAGGTTCCCACAAATCACGAATGATACTGGCTTGACACAAAATGCAATCGCGTTTACGATCTTGAACGACGGCATTCCGATAGTCTACTACGGACAAGAACAAGGTTTTAGCGGTGCAGTCGACCCATACAATCGTGAGCCATTGTGGCCCTCGGGGTACAATACGAAGTCTTCACTGTACACATTCATTGCGAAGGTGAATGGAGCCAGAAATCTCGCTATCCGCAAGGATCCTACGTACGCTGCAACGAAGTCAAAAGTAGTATACTCCGACACAAAGATCATGGCTACGCTAAAGCAAGGACTCCTGTCTGTGTTCACAGACTTTGGCAGCTCTGGTAGCTGGTCTGCAATCATGACGCCAGCGAAGACTGGATTCGCAGGCTACACGAAGTACACAGATCTGCTTAGCTGCAATGTGTTCCAGACCGATTCGAGCGGAACTCTTGCTGTGACCATCAGCTATGGTGCACCTAGGGCTTTCTATAAGACTTCTGAGCTGTCTGGGACGGATCTCTGTGCTGCTACCAACACTGCTCAGTCGCAAGGTAAGACTGTCGCGGCATCAACGAGCGCTACCTCTACAGCCGTCACATCGACATCTGGCCCTGCTGTATCAGCTGCTCCACTGTCATGTCCTGCATCAAATAGTACGCAGTACATCTCGATCAATGGGCAAAGCTTCTTGATTGAATGCGGCATCGATCACCACGGCGGCGACATGAAGGAGGTCTGGGTAGCCAATTTCACTCAATGCATTGAAGCATGCTCGACCACGACTGGCTGCGTTGATGTGTCGTTATCTGGAACTGCCTGCTATATGAAGTCCTCAGTCGGCGCACCAGTCTACAACGGTGTTCTGGGTGCTAAGCTTGTGACATCTACCGCCGCTTCAGCAACGCCTACGCCTATGCCCAACCGAGTCGTTGACACCACTTCAGCATCTTGCGCAGTCTCGGGCAATGTGTCCGTGCCATTCTATCAAAACACAACAACATCTTGGGGCGAGATTCTCAAGATCTCCGGCTCCATCGACCAGCTCGGAAATTGGAACACATCAAATGCGATTCGCATGTCTTCAGCAATGTACACGGCTTCAAACCCAATTTGGAACACGACAGTCCTCATCCCTTCAGGCTCATCCTTTGAGTACAAGTTCATCAAAGTCGGTTCGAGCGGAGGCGTAACTTGGGAATCCGGTTCAAATCGCATCTACACGGTGCCGACATCCTGCGTCTCAACATCAGCAGTGAACAGTGCCTGGCAATCAGCGTAATGACGAAGTGACAAAGATCAATGGTATATACTTGTACAGTTCAAACATGATGTATACAGTAGTCCAAATATATGTATTAAACAAATGCTCCGAAGCACCGCATCCGTGTGCGAAGCCTATAAGTGTGCCAACCTAATTCATGCGGGTCCCACATTCACCGCCTCGAAAAAGGATGCGGGCCCGGCGGGTATTCCAAACACCAGCACGTTGCACGCACGTTCCCCCCACAGCGTTCCACATTTTCACTCCCAAGTCCCTGCCTCACCGTTTCTTTCACTTGGAAGCGAGATGGACTCCAAAGAGCCCGAGAGAGAGACATACGCAGAGGGAAGAAGTATCGACGATGATGTCGATACCAAATCCGCAGAATTCCCCACGGGCATCAATCAAAGACCATCCACGCTTCCTTACACAGGAAGCGGAAGCAAAGAAGAACGGGACCTGATTTCCAAACAAGACTTGAGAATCGTGCCCTTGAGTGCAGCAATCTATCTACTATGCTATCTCGATCGAAGCAACATCGGAAACGCAAAAGTCATGAACTTGGATGAAGGGAACGACGTTCGTACCCACCTCCCCATCATCATCATCATCATATTCATCATCAACCCGATCTCTAATAATTTTCTTCCTCCCAGCTTCTCACCGAAACCTCAATGACATCCCTCCAATACACAATCGCACTCATGGCCTTCCTGATCGCCTACGCCCTCTTCGAAGTTCCCTCGAACTACATGCTTAAACGCATGCGTCCAAGTCGCTGGATCGCATTCCTCATGCTCTCCTGGGGAGCAATCACCATGGGGCTCGGCGGAACGCACAGTTTCGGGAGTGTGACAGCGGTGAGATTTCTTTTGGGAGTTTTCGAAGCTGGACTGTTTCCAGGACTGGTCTACTATCTCACGTTCTGGTATCGGAGTGAGGAGCGCTCGATTCGTGTAGCTTTGATTCTAGCATCTGCGACTCTAGCTGGCGCATTTGGAGGTGCGATTGCGTATGGAGTTGGCCATATGAATCAAGTCAGTGGGCTTTCAGCTTGGAGGTGGCTATTCATTTTGGAAGGCATTCCGTCCCTGCTTTCTTCGGTGTTTGTGTTTTTCTTCTTGCCGGATTATCCTGAGACTGCGAAATGGCTGGATGCCGAGGAGAAGGCGCTTGCCGCGGATCGTTTGAGGCTGGAAGGTTCGCATGGGCATAGTGAACATATGAAATGGAAAGATGCGAAGGAGACGTTGATGGACTGGAGGCTCTATGCGCATTATGCGGTGTACTTCGGCATTTCGACTCCCTTTTCTAGCTTGTCGCTCTTCACACCAACGATTACTGCCGGGCTGGGGTACAACGGACTTCGAGCGCAGCTCATGACTGGTAAGGTGATACCTGATCAAATGCTGTCAGAATTTGCTGATCGTGCTACAGTGCCTCCATATGCTGTGGCTTATGTCGTCACAGTGCTAGTTTCCTGGAGTGCTGATCACTTCAATGCTCGCGGCCTTCACAGTGCCATCTTCGCTACAATCGGCGCCGTAGGCTTTCTCGCGTCTGCTGTATTGCCGCCACATGCTTACGCGTCACGATATGGCTGCTTGATTGTGGCAGCTTCCGGCGCGTTTAGCTGCATTCCACCACTTCTTGGCTGGCTCAGTTCGAATCTATTCAGCACTGCGTCCGTTGGACTCGCGATAGCAATAAATGTCTCGTTTGGAGCTCCGGGACAAATCGTCGGCGTCTGGATCTACAAGGCGAACGAGAAGACGCGAGGATATCCGACAGGTCATTGGACGAATGCGGCTTTGCTTTTCTTCGTGGCTGTGGGATGTGTGGGTCTGGTACTGTACTATCGCCTGCTTAACAGGAGCATGAAAAGGAATGGTGCAGACAGAATCTACAGGTACTAGTCAGTAGCATTTTGCATGAAGTTATGATAGACTTTGCCAGGATGATGAAAGTCTGACCCTTTCCAGCGTATAGATTCACTGGGCAATCATATACACGCCCGTAGACATTAGGTGTTATTCATTGTATCATTGATCGTGCCGGCATGCCTCGTGAGCATGTGCTGGCTCTTTACATCCAGACAAAGAATCCTATATTGACCACCGCGAGGCTGATCAAGGGTATGACGATCCGCATGTTGAGACTGCTAGCCTCTCCGATGTACCCATCGCCGGATCCTCCAGGACCAATGTATCCTCCACTGTTTCCCAGCGTTGCTTGCGGGCTGTGTCCGTTGTTTACTGTCGTTGTGTAACTTGCTCCTGCCGCATCTGATCCATAGACTACGCAAGCTCCCACAAAGCCTTGACATGCGCTTGCGGCATCAGCTGTTGTCCCTGCCGCGCGCACTGAGATGGTTGTGGTGGAGGTGACTATCGTTCTTGAAGTCGCGCTCTCTCCAGCGTAGACGGTGGTGGTGTATGGCGCTGCTCCTTCGGTGCCGTACACTACACATGCTCCAACAAAGTTATTGCAGGCGCCACTCTCCGTCGCAGTGATTGTCGTCGTCGCCATCACGAGCGTGGTAGAAGTTTGGCAGGCTGCTATCGAGGCTAGTAGCATGGCGGTAAGAATCCTAATCAATGCCATTGCGATAGACTCGATCGGTATCGTCGGTCGGGAATGAAGGAATGGGTTAGCCTTCGAGCCTCATCATGTGCCTTTGCTGCTGTAGGAGCTCCGGTGAAGGTGTTGTATTACGATACTGCGATTTACACGCTCAGCTGCGGCGGCCATTGCCTTATCATGTTTGTGTTCCATTTGAGCAAAAGTTGGCAGCTCTCCAAGTGCGGCTAAGCCCTGCAGCATTCAGCAGGTTTCGAGGCACAGCCGCGTGTTCTCGCTGCGACATTGGTGATGTATAGATGCAGGTCGATTGGCGGAGGAGCGAGCCTTCTCATCCTGAGTCCCTACTACGGACTCCTTCGCCTTGGCATCTCCACATCCCGACCTTCACTTCCCTCGAGCATGCATGCGCATTCATTCACTTCAGGACATCCTCCGTGGAAAGTGCATGTGACAGAAAGTGCATAGAACGTCCAAGCACGGCCGAGCATAGCCGGTGCACTTGCATTTCGCTTTCGACCAGATGCATCTCCAACACGTGCTTTCACATTCACAAGCCATGCTCAATAGCATGGCGAGTCTCCTCTCATCCGCGTGGCCAGCTGCGATGTCATCTGCCCTGGGGCCATACAACATCGACCCATCACTGGTCTCGGTGTCAGGCTTCTCAGCAGGCGGCTTCATGGCTGTCCAGCTCGGCATTGCTTATTCCTCCGTGTTCCAAGCCGGCTTAGGCGTCTTTGCTGGTGGGCCATACGATTGCGCTCGGAACCAGGACTTCATGACCATCTGTCTATTCAATCATGCTCCATCCATCGCAGTTCCATTGGAGAATATGAGAACATGGAGCAACGAAGGCAAGATCGACGACTTGGCAAACTTGCGGAAGAGACGGGTCTACTTACAAAGTGGTATGATCGATGAGATTGTCGGGGTTGCAGAGACAAGGCAGCTATACGCTCAGCTTTCTGAGTTCCTGGACGAGGACAAGTTCTCCTACGTGGAGACACCAAGGGCAGCACACGCCTTCCCAACGGACTTCGATGCTCCTGGAAATTCAGACTGTGGCATTTCGACCGGTCCGTTCGTGGCAAATTGTGGATATGATGGTGCAGGTGCTGTGCTCAAGTGGATATACGGCGGCGAATTGATTTCGCCTCAAGTAAGGTCAGACCAGCAATACGCTCTGCAGAGCTTCTCGCAGAAAGGCCCATTCGGCGCGATTGGCCTTGCAGATACCGGCTTCATCTATGTGCCACACACTTGCAGGCTAAGACAGGCGTCCTGCAGACTCCATGTTGCTCTCCACGGCTGCACAATGAGTCACGAACAGATTGGAGACAAGTTCATCAAAGATACAGGATATCTACCATGGGCTGAGGCGAACAACATCATCATCTTATTTCCTCAAGCTACCGTCGACAACACTCTTCGCAAGATCTGGAATGGAACTGAGTATCCTGGGGGAGCACTGGCTTGCTTTGACTGGGTCGGCTGGGTCGGCGAGAATGCAGATCAAAAAGGCGGAGTGCAAATGGCCGCCATTGTCAACACGGTGAAGAAGCTCTTGAGTGACTCCAAGCGAGAAGCATCCAGTCTTCCAGTTCTAGCTTAGGTCCGATTTGCTGCAAGACCCAGTTCAGAAGACGAACACATTCGCTGGTGGATCGATGAGGTTGAAGTTCAGCATGGGCTCATCTGCGAGGAAGACAGCCTTATCTGTCCGTGAAGAGCTTTGTTCTGCCTGAAAGTGTCTTGCAAGGCTTCGACGCCGTAGCTAATGTGTGAACGAGTAGGTCAAGCTTGTCGTTGTCTGGCGTTCGTAACGATCGACTACTCGAGGTCTTGGTCTTCTTCACCACGACTCGAGCTGGCTCGTTGGTCAGAGAATATAGCCTCTTGCGAGCCTCAGTCTGGAGACGTAGCACACGTCTGAGAACCGCGATGGAGTAGCGATGATTATCGTTCTCCTGCTGAAGTTTGCTGTCTCCTGCCAATGCTTGAGCAGCGTAACAACTATTCGGACGTTAGCGTCATCAATCGATGACAGGGATCCAGAGATCTTTACTCTGCGCATTCCTCTCGTCCCTTGATAACATCACGAGCGAGTCTGATGATATCTTCCGGAATCTCGCTGAGTCGGCGGGTTTGGGTCCGAGATGGCTTCAACGAGCTTGATGAGCTCTCGCGTGCCCACCTCAATTTCTTGCATGAAGTCCATAGATGTTCGCTCCTTGATTGGAAAGCCGCAGTGCATCAACTTGAGCACTTTCTTGAGATCACAGCAGAGGCTGCCGGTCTTTGCCAGCCACTTATGAGCTGTTTGTTGCCTTTCTTGTACAAGTTGTACCTTCCACCATGATGGCTTCAGGCTGGCTGCTGGATGAAGAAGCAGAAGCAGAACTGGTGGAGCTCGCTCGAAACAGCCGACCTGGACAGGCGCTGTAAGATTTGAACCTGACACAATGTGCACGTCAGTGGACGTGCCTCGGCAACACGTCTCAGGACCAGTCTGCAGTCCTGCTCCAATCCTTGAGTGTAAGGTGCGGTACCTACCAAGCTGCATTCTCTAAACGTGCCACAACCTGACCCTAAACGGATGCATGCTGGTTATTGAGCCTTCGCGAAGGAATACCGATACCCTTCGGTGTCCCTAACACGTGTGCAAGCCATGTGTCTGCAATGCAGCAATGCGGCTCAGTCCAGCAGAATGCCTGTCTCCTGCCGGGATCGTCCACTGAGTGCTCACCACCTCTACATAAAACTGAACCTGACCGCTTGACGCGGCAGCCCATGCTTCTGCTATCATCTCTTATGCATGTATCCGATCTTGGTTGCATTTCCGTATATTTTGCGTAACGAAAAGCATCAATCTGGCGCGTCTCGCGGCTGTACGTTGGAGCAGGCCAGCATCTGGGACGAGTGCTCAGAACGAGTCCGAAGGGAAGCGTGAGGCTTCTGAAACTATTGATTTAGAGATTTGTCAAGGCAGATTATCGGCCTTAGTGAAGGTAACAAGTGCCGGGACTGAAATGATATATTCGGTGGTCGACTACTTTCAATCGGTGGTCCTGCACTTGCAGCTCGTTCATCGTTCTTTGATGATCAAGATTCTTTGATGCGAAAGAGCTGATCGGCTCGCTCACAGCAGCTCGATGCACTTTCCATGTCTGATCTGCAAGTCTCTATGCAACGGATGCTGCTGTAAGCATCGACACCTCTAATAGGATTCTCGATGCCCTCAACTTCTGCAACATCCTTGTTGAGGTACATGCCGGCAAGCGAATTCAGCCATCCTGCCAGACGCCAGGCAGCTAAGTCAAAGGTCAGCAAATGCATCACAGATATCGGGGTCTCTTCCGAGTCCTTGTTCTCCTACCCTTCGCAAGCTGGAGATCAACGATGTGGTAAGCGCCTCGGGCATAGCCATCCTTGTAGACATCACTGCCGTTGACGTATCTACCACATGCGTAATCGCAGACGATAGCATTGCTGCTTTGTGCCCATTTTTCAGGGCAATAAGTCCCGCGCTCGATGTCCCAGTTGCAAATCGCCCAGTCGTCAATCGGTTCTCGGAAGCCGACCTTGCCGTTCTGCTCGCCACGAATGCGCTCATATATGTTTTGGGAGACTGGGTTGGGTCGATCTTGTCGTCTGCGAAGCCATTTGGACGGTTAGTGCCGGCATAGAGCGTTCAGCGGTCCTGGACAGCTTGTTAGCACACTACAAGGCCTTCTAATTCTCTGGAAACTGACCCAGGTCTGGTGCATGTTGGTCTCGGTTCCGTTAAAGGTTACTAGGAATCTGTTGCCTCCCAAAGCCCTAATTGATGTATGCATGGGCTCGCAGACATCCATGATAAAATGAATGGTCCACTTCAAAGCATGTGCACAGGTCTGGTTCGGCTTATACTGTCCCTTAGCCAGATCGGCAATGCATGGCCGCAAGATCTCAGTCTGGTTGAATATTTGTGAAACAACACGACCTCCTTGCTGGCAGTCGCGGTGGTAGAAGAGACCGCAATCATCAGGTGGATTGTCTCGGGCGTTGATCCAGTGCCAATTGTATGAATATGGAGCGGTAGTTCGACTGACTGTATCTACCCAAGCCGCAGAACGTCCCACTGAGCCATGATATTCTGGTTCCAGAACCTAGGACAGCATATATTGAGTATTTTTATTCAAAAGCTGGTCCGCCACGTAGCCGATCTGGTTATGAACTTGAAGATGCTATGCTGTCGATGGTACGACAAGACTGCCGAAGCAGGCTAGGGTGCTTGCGAGCTTCATGGTGGGTGAAGCAGGGGGAAGGAGCATCATACGGACAGTGACAGGTCGCACCCAATGGATGGTATGCAGGTGCAGTGTCTCGATCTGGTAGAATAGCTCAGGCACGACGGCTTAGTCGCCCAATCGCGGCTGCAGTACGTCGCCCATGACCTGTGAGATGCATAGGGAGCGTTCCCGGTGCCAGTAGGTTGAGGCGAGTTAATGCTCTAATGTACGGAGCGCATGTTCTCAGTGTTTTTGTGAGGTCGGAGTTTGAGGAGCACTGTTTTGGTCATGTTCGAAAGGCATCATGGAGGAGCAAAGGTCGTGGTTCGCGAAGTCGCCAAGAATATCACGTGTCACCACAGGACTTCACTCCGCTCAACGAAAAATCCTGATGTCCGACGAGGATCTCAACGTAGACCCTCGCTACTACGGATCACCTTTGTTCGAAAGTGCCTTATAAGGGGCAAAGATGCGATGAGCCCTCACTAGCTAGTAACGAAGAAAAAGTACAATAGCTTTTCGAGGCGTATAGACGCTGTGGAAGTCCAACCTCTGTGACTGATGCCTAGGGTAGGTTGACAGAATCTAGGGTTAGCTCTATGACCCATTGCCTAATAGCAGGGAAGCTCGGGAGTCGACGAGTCGTTAATGCCGTTCGCGAAGTTGTGTAAAGGGCCAACTTAAGTAGCAAACGCCCCAGCTTGCAAAGGGATATATTTTGAGCAGAAACACTCCCTGCCACAAGCTTCCGTTATGGTCTAGTGGCTAGGTGAGCCGGCGACACATTCCGTGGGTGTGGAAATCGACGGCTAACACACGGGATAGGATTTATCGCTCTCATTAGAAAAGCCTAAGATGATCCGATAAGGCGTACGTAGTGCTGCAATTGCTTGCGCTCGATATTGCATACTGACATCTGAGCAGCGGGGTGTAAGTTGAAGTTTGGATTTAAAATGCAAGGAAACCGTCCTAACGCAAGCATAGTCAATTCCCCGTGACGGAACACTTTTTTGGCCACGAGTTGAATTGTTATAGCGGGTGAATCCCTTATACGGTGTCGAGGGAGCGGTTCAATTCCCCGTGACGGAACATTGGAGCCTTCTGGGCCTACTTTTTGTTCGAACCTAGAGATAGCTTTGGACATTATGAGCCAAGGCCTGACCATCGACCATACGTTGATCGTCCGAAAAGTCTCGTGCTCAGAAGTCTTGCCTTTTTGAGCTTGGGTTACGGAAGCAACATCTTAGTCACAATTAATCTGTGCCTTGGAAGTTTCGTTGAAGTGGAGAGAACTTTGTCCAAGTCAACCACTGTAAATCTTTCAGCAGGAATTCATGCAAGTTGAGATGCCGAAGCCCAGCTGTTTTAACAATTTGAATTAGAATAAATATTGAGACTGACCGCATATCATCCAACTATCAGCTTCTCAATCAAATCGCTAAGCGTCAAACTGATTATCACTTCCTGTCAAGCTCGTTGTCCCCTCGTGTCTCATTTATTACCTCATCTGCGCTCCTATCCCATCCCGTCTAAGAGCTAGACATCACTCGTTGCACCGTGAGCAACTCTGAGACCATTTGTAACACCGTTACTTCCATTCACCACATTACCATTGAGTCCCTTCTTCTCGTGCATTATGGCATCCTCGCCATTGTAATCAGGAATTCGGAGTCCGAGACGTGCTGGATCGATGTTCCAGTGTCCGAATAGCAGCATAATGCTGAAGATCGGCTTAGCGATGAAATCCAGTACACCGTAGAAAACGGCTTCACTGTCTGCCGAGATCACCTATCACCTTATGTCAGCTCATTTCACTAGAGTCAGGTGTGATGTCACTCACATTCCCGCCTTCGCAAAGACCCCATGCGATTGGGTACAGCATCCAAATGAACAAGGTGAGCACGCCACAAATCAAGAATGTCCGGTGGACGTCATGACCCAGCTTCTTGGCTCGAGGTCTAGCGACCATGGCCAATTCCCAGAATACTAAAAGAAGGGTTTAGCAGATGTCGTAAGCGTGGAGAAGTCGTTGGTGATGAGGGAAATTGATTGGCGCTGACAGACTCGGACAAGAGGGCTACAGGGCGAGAATGTGCAGGGTAAGGCCTTTTCCCCTTGCGCTACTCACCGAACAACATCGCTGCGCACCCAAATGCAAAAAATCCTAGTAATGGTCAGATTTTGGTTGCCTTTCATGCTTCCCGACCTGAGACTTACCCCATTTATATCTAGACTTGGTGAGTGCTCCAATCAGGCCAGTAACAACCATGAGTTCATCAAGTAGCACTGTCCAAACAATAGAAGGCCAAGGCATGCCAGCGGTAAGAAGCAGGTCGGTGAGCAGGAGCGGCGTGGTAATGACCCTCAAAACTTGGGTCAGTGATTGCGATACCATCTGTGGCACTTTGAACTCACCAGTCGATATAACGAGCATAGAAGATCTCTCTGTTGCGACCTCGAACAACAGGATCAGTACGTGGGAATTCCACGTCGATTGGTGTCCATCCGAGGTTGGATCCCATTGCATAGTAGGCGATCGTGGCGACCATGGTAATAGAGGCACATAGATAGAAGAAGACACGATCCGTGCGAGGTTTCATCTGAGCAGCTGCGAGGATACCAATGCATGTTGCACCCATGATCGCGCAGATCGCGTAGTAGAAATCCGACCCTTGCACGGTGATAGCGATCTGGACCGTCTTGCCATTCTGGGTATTTGTGTTGTACTCCAGTGCTGAGTTGGCAGCAACCTTACCGGCCAGAAGGGCAACGGTAGCGATCTGCGCAAGGTATGTTGACATCTTGGGCGATGAAGCGTACTGTATGTTTGCAAGAAGATTCCTAGCGTTTGTCGTTGAACTTGGACATTTTCGAGCAGGCCATTCGATATATGCTACTGCTCGGCATGTTCCATCAGCACAGTGACCCCAGGGTGGAAGCATGATGCTGCCATGACGAAGCGGTACGAAGGGCGGAAGGACGGCGGAAATGTTTGGAATAGAGCCCTCCGCTCGATCATCTTGTTGGCATACACCTGAACCGTTTGGAATGGGTTACTGATCAGGCCAATGATTGGGGTGATGCTTGAACGAAGTCCGTGACGTGCAGTTCCGCAAATGTTCCGATTACTCTGGCGGAATGCCTATGCATCCGCACCAATCTCGAGCTGCAGACGTGGTACTAGCTCAGCTACATTTCAGAGCAAAGAGCAGCGCATCGGGCAAGGCCTGCCTCCAGTGAGCCACTTCCATTACCGGTAGTGAGAGCTCAAGTGCTCGTGCGCTCGGTCGATGTGCGGGTGAAGCGTGTCGATCTGCACATACAGCCACGCCAGCATAGCGGTACTTAGTGGCAGCCAGAGGCGTTACTGGTGACTCCGTTGCTCAAGATTACCGGCTGCAGCGCGAACCTCTGGGGAGATCGACTGGATTGAACGGCGACGCTAGTTCTGCTTTCGCCAAGTATCAAAGTCAATTCGGCACTGATTCCGGCAACGCCGGCGACAGAAGCTTGTCATCACTACACATGGCTGAACAATGCACGCCCCGAGGAGCGCAAATTATGTTGCCAGCATCTTCTTCCCCTGCAGTTACTGCGCCCCCATTGCATGGAGCGCAAGAGAGCCAAGGTCACGAGCCATTGCTAGCAATCTCGACTGAGGCTTGAGCTATCGAGATGGATCGGCTGAAATGTCCGGGACCTGTTAGGAAGACTCCTACCAAGACTGCGAGAAGAAATCATGGTCGCAACGTCATATTGCTTCTGAAGTCGACTTTCACAAGTGTAGAGACTTCTGCGGTCAATTGGCGGGTGGCATTTTGCCTCAAGAGGCTCTCGCGTAACATGCTGATTGCATTTTCATCCGTAGCGTTAGAGCGAACGTATCTGGCATGGGTACGGACGTGGATCAACTTGCTCACTTCGGTATACTTGTCACGCAGTTTTTCCGTGTACCTGCATATTTGTTGCCTTCTAGCCCTGCAGTCTCTGACTTCTTTCGTCTCGGGAAACCGCTTGGACTAGTATCCATCTCGCTGGCCTTGCTGTTCATCTTGATTGGAGGTTTTCGATGTTGGCAACCACAGCAGTACCTGATCTTCGGTCAAATGAGAAGGTTCGGGTAGGAGGTGATGGCCACCGTTCTCTTCACGAAGGGAGTGGGTCGCATCTTTCTCTTGCCCGCTCTGGCATTCCATAGTGCTCAAGTAGCTGACAGAAATGCGACAGGATCTCGTTGTGATTCTGGTCTTCGTTACGGGTGATGCTGCCAGTGGGGAAGACATATGAATGTCAGTCGTCCGACTCTTACATGAACACGTAGCGACCATTTTCGAAGAAATATGCCCAAATGCCATACACCTTCCTCTCCACGCCAGGAACGCGCAAAGTCGTCGATCGGGATTTGCTACAGCGCCTTACGCAAGTCGCTTTAGATGTATCAGCGGATGTGCACATCGATTCCCCTTAGGGGTCAATGCAACAGAAGAGCTGTATTTTTGCTAGAAAGCGCAAAATGCATTTTCGCATGGAGCGTTGGAGCGGCCTCGCTGTCGTCTAGATCGAAGTACAAGACGTGCTCACTTGTGCCATTGGAGGCACTGCTAGTCCCGCTTCACGTCCGTAACCTACCAACATCTCATATGGCTGTAATTGTCCGCGACCGTGGTCGCATGCTTGCATTGCGCGTCCGTATATGCTCGGAAATCTCAATTTGAAGATTTCTGCATCGGAGAACAGTGTAGCAGTCTTGGTTCCGACCTCGTGATCAACGATCCGAAAAATCGGAATCCAGTCTAAGCTCCTCTCCAGTACATGACATTGTCGCTTTTCGAGAGACTTACGGCCTGGATTCCTGCCGCATGATTGTCACAAACCCAGTCTGTCCTCTCTTGCAGTCCTCTGCCGCACTCTTGCTTGTCCTGGGCTACTCTGACCTGGCCCTGCAGCATGATCGGTGCCATCTGATGGTCCATCTCGGCTTTACTGCATCGCTACTGCTCCGCTTCCATTCTCTGACAGACTATCATTTGGAGCGTAGTTCCTTGTCATCCTCAGATCTTGTTGCGATCGTGGAACAGAACGTATGTAGCGATATTGTACCGAGGTGGACTTTGGCTCGGTTGGCTTGGAAGCAATGCGTTCGGACAGGGCGCTTTCGATTACTCGTAGGAGGCGCTATCCGTTCATGCACAGTCGAGGGCGTACTGTACATGTATCCAGGTGTGCAGAGTGGTGTCTGCGCCTGAACTATCATGTCAGAGTGAGAGGACACGAAGTTGGACTGGGTGCGCAAAACCCTGAATAGGACTAGGCGCGACAACACGTGAGCATACAGTACAACCCACAATTGATAACAAGTACCACGATCAAATCGTGTTGACACCCATTCGCTAGCGCCGTGGGTACAGCCGCCGCTAGCTGTTTCTGGCAGGTACTAAACGATTCATAGTTAGCTTAGTATTAATTAGAAAGCAAGAAGCTTCGTAAATCTCGATAGATACTACTTCCTACGACTACAAATCTATCTATACTATAACAACGACCTCTATAGACCTCTACGTATATATATACGCTATTATAAAGAGCTAATACGAGTCCTAGAATACATTAGATATCTATACGAAAGAAACTAAGCTTTTAGTAGCTATATATATCTAGAGGTAAGGGGAATATAATATAAAGAAGGTATATACTAAGGACTTCGAAATTCTATATATAACCTTTAATAATCGCGAACGAGGCCTATATATATATAGAGCGACTATTAGAGAGGATTAGAATAGGCTATTAGTAATTAAGAAAGCGTCGTTAAAGGACATAATTATTAGAATAATTAAAATAGGGTTCCTATTAGGGACTAGGTATATAGTAACGTATAGAACACCCGCCTAACCGATAACATAGTAGGTAGTAGAACTAATAAGTGCCTCCTAAAAGGATTACGTAGGGCGCTAGGTTAAAAAGGCTATACGAGTTACGTACGTCTAGTATACGCCCCTAGCGCGCGCCGCTTAGTACACTTAGGGCTTAGTAAGAGACCTTACCTTATCGAGGTCCTTATAATTATTCCCTTTCTCCTAGTATAGCTATCCCTAGCTATAGACAAACCTAACTCCTTATTAAGCTATCCTATATACGTATTCTCTCGTATCTCTAGTACTTTGAATATGCCTTATATACGTTACTACTTCGTATAGCTAGTTACTACGCGAAAACTCTTTATTACTATATAGTAGAATTTTTATATTTCTACTAGTAACGTTATTAGGTAGGCCTAGTATACTCCTAAGAATATATTAATTATTATTATTAGTAACTAGGTAGCCTATATATAAGTAGTATCTATAGTCTATCTAAAAACTTCCCCTATTTCTAAGCTTTCTACTAGTACCGCGCTAGTACCTCGCTAGTACTACGTAAGCTCCTCTTACGTACTAACTAATAAATTCTATACTACTCTCTATATAGATCTAGCCTATATCCTACTTGCGTTACGTAAGCGTAGCGCCGCTAGTCCTACTACTCTAGTTACGGCTAGTAAGAGATTTAGGCCTAATATAGAAGGTTATAGTAGATACTTCTAGTATATAACTACTAATAGTAAGAATAATCCCTACGTACTCTTCGTATATATCTCGTAACTAACTCGCTATAGAGGATCTAAATAATATATATATTAGAGGTAATATGTACCCTACTACTAAGAAGAAGTACTAGAGATATACTAAGGGGCACTACCCCTATAAGCTAGTTATAGTACTATACCTCGTCGCGCTACTCTAGTATATA
>LFZO01000353.1:0-39567 GCA_001578225.1 Pseudocercospora musae | reverse complement strand
GTTAGTAGATCCCTAGCTCTACTAGGCTAGTAACTTCCTTAAGTCCTTCCTAACTATCTTAACCTATAGATTAGGGTATTAGTAGTACTAAGTACTAAGTCTAAGGCTTATCTAAAGGGGCTCAAGACTTAGGCTTATCTATTCCCTTTATACTCTAAGCGATCCAATACGCCTTAAGCAAGTATGCCTTACTAGGTTCTTTTATAGCTTATATGTATAGGGCTTCTTTATGCAATGTGTATAGGTCTATCTTAAGTCTCCCTCTCCTATTTTGCCTCTTCCTTCTAAGACTAGACTTATAGGTTTAGGAGTAACCTATACTGCTTTAGTCTTTCTACCTTGTAGTTACAAACCCGGGCTTATAACCTATCGAGCTAAGGAGGGCCGATAGGTATAAATGGATCATAAACTATAATAGAAGCTATAAGGAATAGTAGGGGCTAAAGTAGGAATAGTAAGTATGTTGTTATTGTTATCTATAGGTTAGAGCTAAACCTAAAAGGTATTAGCTTGGATTAGTTACATAATAGTCATTATGTAATCTAGTCTACCTTAGCATCCCTTACTAGGTTACTAACTAGACTATATATTCTAATAGTTTAGATAGTTAGCTAGATTCTAGTAGTAGTTTGAATAGTAGATTAGATAATAGTTATTTAATTCAAGTAGTAATTAATAGAAAGATTATTTATTTCTTAAGGGATATAATCCCTTCTATAAAAGTCGTAGTTTATTATTTTATAGACTATAGGAGGGATCGGATTAAAGATAAGAAAGAGCTAGAATTCGTATACTTATATAGGATATATGTACGCCGTAGTATACCCGGCTAAATATAAGTATTCATGAATATTTAGGACTATTATAATCAATCATGAATATTCTGAATATGAATATTCACTTGAATATGCAATTCAAAAATCAACCACTATGTGGTTGCATCACGAGAGGCGGGTTACGAGTCGTATCTGAACCGTTGTAATCTGCACGTAAAGGTTTCCAGAGGGCTAGAGCTTGCTCAGTACACTATGGTGCGTCCTACAGCTCTTGATCACGGCCCGCCGACTGCTGTCATCACGTCGCAATGGGATATATGATCTCCGAATTCTTCACAGGAAACACCGATGCCATCTCTTCCGCTATTGTCTTTGTGTCTTTACTAGCAGTGGCAGGAGCATGGATGGTAGCGCAGCATTGGACGACCTCACGGAAGCCCCAATTCCCTATCATCAACCATGAGGAATGGGATCTCTTCGGCCATCGAGCCGCGCGGCAGTACATCACAAATGCAAGAGGGCTTCTGAGCAAAGGCCTGGAAAGGGTAAGCGTACAGAACCAAATGAAACTGATAGCACCAAAGGTTTTGTGATGACACTGCGTATAGTATCGGGGGCCTTTCACTATCATGACAACTGGCGAGCCCATCCTGGTACTGCCATCGGAGTACTCAAAGGCTGTCAGCGAGCATCGTGCACTGAGTTTTGGCGACTATGCGCAGAATGTATCTCCGGTACTCTGGCACACTTTGTGCAAAGGCTCCGTACTGATTTGCGTTCGAAGGACAATCTAGGCTTCCAAACGTGGACATTCAGTGCCGCGAATTCGATAAGCGTCCTCCCTGAGCCAGTGCTGAAAGGCTTATCACGAAAGATACGTACGTTGCTTGAACGCAATACTTTTTCGAGCCAAGAGATAGCTAACGTCATGGCAGCTACTCTGATCAACGAGATATCTTGTGAGGTTTCAGACTGGTTCGATGAAACTTGGGGACGAGATCCAGGTCAGGACCGCATCACGGACAGTATGACCATACAAAAAAAGCTGATCTATTCTTGCAACCAGGGTGGCATGAGGTCAGAATCAAGCAAGACATGGTCACATGTGTCGCTCGTCTCACATCGAGAATCTTCCTCGGTCCGTCTTTGTCGTCAAATCCCGAATGGATCAGGACTGCGAGCGACTACACCGTTGACATATTTGTCGCCGCAGAGCGTGTCAAACGGTGGCCACGAGCGCTACATTTTCTCGCAGAGATGATCGAGCCGTCCTGTTGGATGGCAAGGGCACTACACGCCAAGGCACGACGAATCTTGGATCCGGTACTTGTGGAGAGGGAGCAGGCTGTAGCACGACAGCAACCTGTCCCTGACGATTCTATTGAGTGGATTCGGAACTTCGGGAGACGGCGACTTTGCAGTGATGTTGACAATCACCTTGGCCTAACCATAACATCCGTACACACCATGGCCGATCTGTTGACGCAGGCAGTCATAAATCTCTGCACTTACCCAGACGCTGTACGAGCTCTACGGGACGAAACTGCTCGAGTCACGCTCAGAAATGGGATCGATAAAACTGCGCTCAATGAGGCATGTCTCCTTGACAGCTTCTTGAAAGAGACGCAGAGACTTAAGCCCTTTGCATCAGCCTCCTTGTTCAGACGAGCGACCTGCGATGTTTGTCTTGACGATAAGATTTATCTGCGAAAAGGACAGAATGTCTGTGTCGCGCATCGCATGTGGGATGATAGTTGTTATGAAGATGCTGCGAGCTTCAGGTATGGTCGATGGCTGAGGTCGGGGGGAGATGCAGGTCCGAGACTTGACAAGCACCTCGTAGCAACAAGCGAAGACTTTACAGCATTTGGTCACGGCAGACATGCTTGTCCTGGCAGATTCTTCGCCGCCGCCGCTATAAAGGTTGCTTTAATGCACGTCCTGCTGAAGTACGACTTGAAGGCATTGCAGTGGTCGGACAAGGACTTGGTCGAACACGGTTTCAGTATGACATCAAACCCTTCAAAGACGATCTACGTACGTAGAAAACTATAGAATGTGGGTTGATTCTTGATGAGATCAGATTAAATAATGATCGGTAGGCGGATGAAGGGCTCGCTATGATATGACAGCTACTAGAACTCGCAAAAGAGCACCAACATGGCCATGATCATCATCCCTGAGGCCCCATTCAAGTGGCGCCAGGCGTGGCTGCAGCCCAATCACTTTCAGCTCAGCGAGATTCCCCTCGCAGCATCAAAAAGTACAGGTGAAAGCATCCCCATCAACTGCCTTCCTTAAAACACGGTCTCCACCACACCCCTTAAGTCCATACCTCCTCACCTTGTCACGGCTCATGCAAAACCGTAGATACGCGAAGTCACCGCCGGAATTGTTCGCGAGATCCGACTCGCTAGCAAAAAGGATCAGAAATACAGTTTGAATCATATCCCAAAAGGAGTGTGTCTGCCTGCACAGCAAGCTTTCAAAAATTCATCTGCTCGTCAGGCTTAGGGCCTTTCTCGACGCCATACCATTTTGCCAAGGCCTTGAAAGAACCTCTCCCACGACAGCGGACTGCTTGATCGGCATAGTTCATCCTGAAAAGACGGCGCAATTCGCTCAAGCAGCCTGTCCTTTCGCACCATACTGCTCACGAGGTCACGGCCGGCATGCCTTCTATGAACCGCTGCGTGAACGGCGAATGGATAGAAGCACTTCATCTTAGTCTTGTTTATAGCGCAATGGACGGGGCAATGTTGCGGATAGGATCGAAGAGCAACTTAGTAGCAATTTTGGCTGCTGGGGGTCGGACTCAATACAACGACCGAGGCGACTACAAATGTATTCCGGATGGATGATTTCTACTCACATACCATAGTGTCCTGTCTGAAGCCATGCCTTCGAGTTGGCACATTCTCGGATAGAAGAAGGCCATAATCTGATTTCGCAGTTTTTTGGCAGCAAAACCGGCCATAAGATCAGCAGGAATACGCTGTCGGTCAAGAGCTGATTCATAGAAGGTGATGGCGACACAACGTAGTCGGGTCTGTGCCACCAGGGGCTGGTGGTACGGAGCGAAAAGAAAAAAAAGACATCTTGTAGGTGTATGCCGTTGTTTGTTGAACAAAATCAATCCGAATCTTACCTTCATCATAAGAAGAAATACTTTCGTATATATCCCGTAATCGTCGGAGGGCGTCCAGATGCGCGCACCAGTGTGGATTCTTGCTTGGGAATGCTTACATGATCCCGTACGTCTTGCAAGTCAAGTCCCATGTACAAGATTTACTCCCAACGACAACGACAACGTGAGAAGGTGTGTGATTACAAGATTTCTTCCGGAAGAACGACAACCCAATTCTTGTCAGCAGTCACTTCGCGCCGGTTCGCGATCTGACCTTCTTTTGCGTCGTCAATCATTCCCGACATCTCCTCCCACTTGCTCATCGACGTGTTGACGAAAAGATGAATGCCAGTATCGACAGCGTGTAAAAGCATGTATCCGTCACTACCAGGAGTGTCGCCGGCGACCAAGACTGGTCTCTTCCACTGGTCGATATACGTCAGGATGGCAGCCCATTTGCCTGCGAACCAAGGAGCCGGGGTCCAGAGGTAGGCTCCATAGACCAAATCCAGATTCGCGAGCTGGTCGTAGTGGCCATGGGCAATTTGTTTGCGAGAAGCGGTGATTTCTGTACCATTCTGCAGCACGGTCGCTACTCCGATGACGTTCTCGGGTTTGACGTTGTATCCGTACTTGGGGTCTGCTGCGACCATTCGGACAAGCTCCTCGCTGGCGGCGGTCACGACGTAGACCTCGATTCCGTTTTGCATCAGGGCGTTGAAGAGCTGAGCCTGTGCTCGGAAGATCTGTGGTGGGCTTACGGTATCGTCAACCGTCTCGCCGTCCTCGAAGTACTTCACCGGAATAGTGTTGTTGTGTGCCATGAGCTCGTCGACGTAGACCTTGAGCTCGCGCAGGGTGAAGCCGGCGAATGCTTGGGCGATCCAAGGATAGCAGATCATATCATCGACCTCGCAGAGACGGTAGTAGTAGCTGAATAGCGATTCCTGCGTGGCATTGGTGTCCTTGAAAGGGATCAATTTGAGGGATGGGTCCAGATTCTCCCGGGTCAAGATTCCGCGGTTTTCAAGGAAAGGAAGCAGAGATTCAGTGAGATCGTTCTTGTAGCTGGTGTTGTCCTGTAGCACCCGCCGTCGTGTCAGCTTCGAGCAAAGTCGTCACGAACACGAGCGCCGCGTACCATGTCAAACACGGCATAATTGCTCTGGTTGGCGTTGCCTGCAATCATGCGCTTCAGCTGTCCGGCTGCCTCCTGTGGCCATCGATTGAGTTCTGCTGATGGCGATGCGATTGTTGCAGCCGCGGCTAGATTGATGGCCAGGCCGTGAGCCGCAAGGCACTTCGTGTCAATCTTCATGACTACTCACGTTGCTGAAGGAAATAGAGAAGAAGCTGGAGCAGGAAACAACAACGCAGAATGAACAAGCCCACGGCCTACCTCCTGTATCCATTGCATCCATGCCCAGTGAGAGATGCGACTTGCGTACCATCTTCCTTGCAGCAGCAGCCACGGCGAAATCTCTGCAGCAATAGTCTCCGACGATGGTCTTATCAGAGATCTCGCTGCGATGCTTAGCAGCTGTCCGTGCTCTGGGCTATTAAGTATGTCGTCGGGCTTGGCAAATCAACGTGTCGGCAACCGACGGCATCAACAGTACTGTATCATCGCTATCATGCTCTCTCGCTTGGACTGATGTTTGTTGCCGTGCCAGCGAAGTTCATGCTTTGCAGAGAGTTAGCTGCTGTTGCTGGGCTGTCGATGAGCTGCTCTTGCTTTTGTGCCCTCTCCATTCACCCGCCTCTCCCACCCTTCACCTCTCCCACCCTTCACCTCTCACACAGGCGACCACGTTCGATTGGTGACGAGAGACGCGTACGATTTCGCGGCATACATACCAGCCTCAGCCGCATTGGAAAGAGGGTTTTAGAAAGAGCTATTACATATACAGTGGTGGTAGTAAAGGAACAATGTAAGAGCCAGGACGCAGAATGTCAGTCCAAGCTGCATGCGAACGTGTTCAGACCAATTTGGCATCGATCAGTCTCCGTGGTGTAGATTTTGTTGTTGAAGTCACAGCAGCAAACCAAATGTCTGCACATACGGTTGAAGCACAACGTCGTCTTCCGAGCCAAAGCAACTTGGACGATGCGATGGGGCGCTTCGTGGTAAAAAAAAAAGATTGCGATTGATCAATCGCTGCGCTATGCCTTCTATCGCAAGCCTCGCAATATGCAAAGTTCCACTTCTCATATGTATATTGCATTGTGACCACAAGCAGGGCGGCAAGCAGCTTTCTCAACACTTGCCGCCCTTCTTTCCACCACCACCACGAGCGCCTCTCGCCGCCTTGGCAGCTTGAGCGCGCTCGAGTCGAGCCATCTGCTCCTTCTTCTCCTTGTCAATCAACTCTTTCTCCTGCTTTTCAGCCTCTTTTCTCGCCGCCGCCTCTTCTCTTTGCTGTCTCACAAGCTTGAGTCGCTCGAGATCAGCACGTGCCTCGTCGGTCTTGCCCTCGGCATGCATCTTCTGGTATCGCTCTTTGGCCTGCTGTGCTTGGAGGGCTTCACGCTCTCGCCGTGACAGCTGGCTCATGTCTCCATCCTTCTTGGCCTTGGCCACGGCCTGTTCGGGGTCTCCTGCTCCTACGGCGGCCTGCTTGCGTGCGGCCGAGCTGTGGTTGGGATTGACGGGCATGTCGTCGCCGTCCTCTTCCTCGCTATCGCTGGGCAGATCGCCCGGCTGCGGGGCCCCCTGCTTCTTCTTGATGGCAGCTTCCTTCTTGGCCTTTGCTGCTTGCCGTCTTTCCTCGCGAGTCATTTCGTGTTCGGGCTTCTTGGGCTCGTCGTCATCGCTGGACTCTTCCTCTGAGGATTCCTCGTCGCTACTGTCGTCGCTGTCTTTCTCGAGTGGGTCTGCCCACATGGAGCGCTCCGCTCCGTCTGCGTCGAGGGGTGCGAGATTCTTGCTAAAGTGTCGGCCGCCTGTTCTCATGCTGTCAATGTCTACCAGATGAAGTATGGTGTTTCATGCTCACCACCTCGCTTGGCCTTTTGGTATTTGCCGGCGCGGCCTCTGTTGGAGCTCGACATGTTGGCGGTGGGTGAGGGTACAGTATGTTGTATGCAGGAGAGTAGTTGAGTCGCTGCCCAAAAGACGTTGCCGCCCCCACCTGCCATGCTGGGCTTGCCAAGACTTGGAGCTCCAACTGTTCCTTCCGCGCCTTCATTTCCTTCCTTTCCCGTCCATGAAAACGAAGCCTTCCTATTCACTCTGCCAATCGCACTGCCCTACGATTGATACGAGGGGAAATGGAAGGTGAGAGAGACGCGCTTCATCTGCTTACCCCTGCCTTTTCGTGACATCACGTGGAGAGGGAGGAAATATTTTCGATGATACATATCGTTCATGACCTGACCAGTCGCACTGGTGGTGACGATTCCTCTGCCACGCACATCACGACATAACCCTAAGGCATATCCCAGACCGAACCAAGCAAGATTCGAGGGAGCAGAGCGCAGCTCGTATCGCTCGCTGCATGTATTGACTAATGAACCAGCACACGCGAACCCCATAGTCACCATCGAAGTTGCACTGACGACGCAGCCACAGCCCGCTTGCCATCACGTTGGTCTACGACCTTGGCGCGAGCTGAGCCTGAGCCTGAGCCTGAGCCTGAGCCTGAGCCTGAGCCTGAGCCTGAGCCTGGCGAGTATATGTCCTTTTTATGAGTATTGGCTGGCTGGCCATGGCTCTCCTATGATCACCTCTTGACACGTGTTCTGCGTGTGGCTTGTGTACAGAATGAGTCGTATGCGGTGCTCGTCCCCAAAGCAAGGAAGATATCGAGTAGAGCGTTGCACTCGCACAGGGCAGAAATCGCCATCTTGGCTTTGTAGTCGTATCGAAGATCTTTGCGTGGGAGATTATGTTCGTTCGTTGCTCTGCCGTCCAGGCTACTTCTATATGCTGCAGCTATGAATTTGTGCTGCAGCCGCCGTAGTGAATCAGGCTCACTCATCACATTGCAGCACTCGCCTGCATCAATATCTGAGAGCCAGCCTGAAACCCTAAGCAAGTGAAGTAACAGCGAAGGGGGTATTGGCCCTCGACGGCCGCTGCCCGAATCCCGAAGAGGCCTGTGCTCAAATGTTGCTGACCTCTTGCATCCCTTCCTTCTACACCACCACAACATCATACCGCCATTTCAGCATTGCCTGAACTGGTCACATCTGCGGAATATGTGCTTTGAACCAACGCGCCGAGCTCAATCTTACGCTCTACACACTATACAGCGAAACCCATCGATCTTGGCAGCACGAGGCGCCACGAGCAAAGAAAAGTCATGCAGCAGTAGCGCAACACGGCCGCCGGCATTGGAATCTTCGCACTCCAATGCCGACTCCGCAGTATTGGCATTCATAGTGGCCTTCGCTTCCAGGAACCAAAGCGCGTGGTAATGGTAACTCGCTCGATGCGATCCAAGGTACAGTCAAGACTTCCGCCGCTATACCTTTCATACTCCCTACCTTGCTCATCAATATACTTCAAAATCTTTCAACGGCATGCACGTCGAAGCTAACCCCGTCACTCCGGAAGCCGCAGCGCACAGCAAGAGTCAAGGTGGTGGAGGCGAAGTTACACGCGCCGTCGCCCAAGACATGACCCTTGAAGCTGCACCTGATCCCGAAGAGGAAACATATCCAGGGGATCGAGGAGAATTATCTGCCTGCATTGTCCTGACAGGATCGTTCTTGGCACTCTTTCCTAGCTTTGGATTGATGGTCAGCATTGGTACGATACAAGAATACTGGCAATCCCACCAGCTGGCCGACTTTTCTTCCCGAGACATCGGATGGATATCTGGAGTATTCGTGTACCTCGCACTGGCGCTCGGAATTTGCGCCGGGCCACTTTTCGATCGATATGGTCCGCGGATGATGATGCTCATCAGCAGTATCGCTTACATCGCCATGGTATTTCTGCTTGCACAGTGTAGCAAGTACTGGCATTTCATGCTTTGTTTGGGTCTATTGGGCGGTCCAGCAGCAGCAGCGTTGACGACTACTGGCCTGGCTGTCGTGAGTCACTGGTTCCGGGTCAGAAGAGGGCTTGCTTCTGGAATCGCAATGGTCGGGAGTTCCTTCGGCGGAGTACTGATCCCGCTCCTCATGCGACACTGTCTGCCTCGCTATGGCTATGCTTGGTCAGTCAAAATCTTGGCATTCATGTTCGCAGCATGTCTCATCGCCTCAAACCTGCTCATCAGAGCAAGATTTCCGCCGTCTCCACATGCCAACAAGTCAAAGATATTCTCCCTGGAACTCTTCGGTCGAGGCGACTTCACATTCTTGACACTCAGTGTCTTTGGCATTGAAGTCGTGCTGTTCGGGACTCTTGGCATCCTCCCAACGTTCGCCAGCCTGAGCACCGACTATCCGCCGTCTACAGGATTCCATCTCATCGCGCTGCTGAATGGTGTGTCCTGCTTCGGTCGAATACTACCAGGATACATCAGCGACTACGTTGGCCGATTCAACACCCTGCTGGCCATGATGGTTGCAACGCTAATCTTCACGCTTGTCGTCTGGTTACCCTTCGGGACTACTTCTCTTGGCGCGCTGTATGCTTTCGCGGCGCTCTTTGGCTTCGGAACAGGAACCTGGATGGCAATGGTACCAGCCACAATCGCGACTCTTTCAGGTCCTCATCACTTTGGGAGATATTTCGGCACTTCATACTTCATCGCATCGCTTGCGACTCTCATCTGCATACCTATCTCTGGTGAGCTTGTGCAAAGCGTCAGTCCCAAAGCTTTGATCGGATTCTACTGCGTGGTACTCTTCACCAGCATTGGCTTGTTCTCCGCCAGCAGGTGGTACCTACTCGGGAGGAAGTGGAAGTGGTTCGCGATCGTTTGAAGATATCGTTGTCGCACGCAAATACGTGGCCTCTCACACGCCAGAGGATCACTGATAACATCTTCAACCCGCCTCAGCTACACGGAAGCAGTCAATCTCCACTTCTGGGTTGAATGTTGAACAGCAATCCAATAGGGCACTTGGAGTACTCCACCTGCATACACTCAAGACCACTTTCGAGGATGAGCATGCCCGATCGGAGCGAATAGAGTCAAGACGTAGCAGGAGGATAAAAGCTGGACCAGAGAGAGAGAGAAGATGGAAACAGAGGTAATGGTAGTGGACCTCGGACGATAGTCCAATGCTGCGGGAGAAAGAGAAAGAGACGTCCCAGCAAAGCAAGCGAATGTAGTCAGGAGTATTGCGACACAATCCATTCAAGTCATGTACCTCTGGAGTTCCAGAGCTTGATTGAATGGGACCACCTTTCATGCGGGCGGAGCAATTTTGGTATGTAGATAATGACAAGGCATCGTACACCAGTTCCATGTGGCGTCGTTCCGCCTCATTATTGTCTCATTGATCGCTCGCTCTCCTGATGTATTTACGTTACATGCGCAAGGCCAATCACGCGTTCCATGATGTATCATCGGTAACCCTCGCAAGACTGGACGGATCTTGATGACCAGACACTGATGTAACTCCTCTTCCTTGACGAGAGGAAGATGCTTGTATAAACCACGGCGCAGGTGATCCCTCGCCCCCCATAAGGTCTTTTTTTTTTCAGGGATCTTCTTCAGTCGTTTGTCTGCTCGGGCTCCCAAAGGCATTTCGTCGCACTCAAACAATCAGCGAGAAAGGTGGCGCACATATCAAGTCCTCTATAAGAGTAGAGCTTCCATTGATAACCCTGAGCAAAAGCGCACAGCTTGAGACCGATAGCTTGGCATGAGGCAGAATGCGTCGGAGCAAAAGATTCCTCGCAAATCCCCAGTAGTCATCTCATTAAGAATCAAGACAGCACTGACTGCGGAGGCCGTTGGTTTGAACCAACGCATCAAGGCCCAGCTCATCCACCACAACATCTGCCCACGCCATCCGGAAAAACGAGGGAAGTGATACAGGGAGATTTCCACTGTCATCCAATCCTCCAAGATCTTGTTTCGCCTCGCCAAGTTGGAGACTCCACATCGAATGATGCCTTCGATTCGCCCTAGAAGTCTCGCAGTCGATTCCGTACTCCGATGAATAAGATGGCCGCCATTCTCGAATACTTAACCTTCCAACTTGCGCACATACCTCTAGGACTAGCACTGTGTAGGTGAAGCAGTTGGAGAGACTGGTCGTATGAGATACACTAGTACGACTCAGCGCGTGATGTTCGTTGTTGTTGCTTCACT
This sequence comes from Pseudocercospora musae, assembly GCA_001578225.1. Lineage (NCBI taxonomy): Eukaryota > Fungi > Ascomycota > Dothideomycetes > Mycosphaerellales > Mycosphaerellaceae > Pseudocercospora > Pseudocercospora musae. Next base: position 28,444 of record LFZO01000353.1, on the reverse strand, counting down.
CTACTCTCATGTGTAAGTCTCGCAATCGCAAGATACAGAGAATGACAAGGATCGTGCTCGAACCTCTGTGCTTCCATTCTCACTTCAAACAAAACGTCTTGATCCGGCACACCAATCTCCTTACGCCTCCGCGTTGCTTCGCCATACATGATCCCATGAACATACGCTAGCCCAATGAAGTAGTAAGAGCCTTTATCGTACTCGATCTGGCGAAGAACAAATGGCTCTCTGCCGCCGTACAGTACCACGACAACTTCACCTTCTTGCACATCCCTGGGCCCGAGACCGATGAGACCATTTGATGTCAACTCGAACTGTCACACTCCGCAAAAGGTTCGCCCAACCATGGACATAGGCAATGCGAACAACTCTGTTACTGACAGTCGCGATGGGAAACCCTTGCAATCGAATGGAACCAGAATGAACGTCATCACCCTCGATCAACCGTATAGCTCGATAATCATCCGTGGAAAGCCAGACCTAAGGGATACTGGATCTTTATATCGATCTTGAGAGGTCCAAAGAGGTACCCAACTAGACAACTGCAACTCCAAGCGCATCTCCTTCGTTCCTTCGCGGACCATTTCGAGAGGTATGAGCGCGTCAATTTCGCGAATACCCACAAGCATCGCTCCCGTCAACGCCTCAGCGGCTGACTTTGCATGATCCGGCTGTATAGCAAGCCTCACATTTCCTCCTGCGCAGTATCGCAAGAGGCCAAGCATGCCATATATCCGATCTCTTTGGTCGGTAACCTTGAATTCGGACAAGATCGGCATTGTAACCATAGTGTAACGCCAAACCTTCTGACCAACATACGTGAAGTGGAACATGCCATAGTCCCTATCTGCTGCCTCAAACAGATATGCTGCCGTCGTTAGCGCATCTACATCGCTTGTTGTCCAACCTGTGTCAGAGCATTGGCGAATCATCCAAATCGCCACCCGTAACAATTTCTGTAGATCTATTTGATGACTTCCATACATACAGACATTCGAGCGTGCAAGTGCGACCTCTTCAACGACCCAAAGTCTCGAGAACCATGGAAGTGAGAGCATCTTGACCATGTCCTTCCACGATGCTTTCTGTGAGGTGCGGCCTCGGCCCCATGAAGTGTGATAGTTTCTACCATTTGGTTTGAGGAAGCCCAGGAAGTTGATGTAGTTATCCGTATCTCGGCGTATCTCTGCATCAAGTTCTTCCAGCGCAGCCACCACGCTTTCAGCATGGCCATCGTCTTTGCCTAGGTAAATCAGGTTCCTCGTTCCTAGGCTGTAGATTCGATCCATGATAGCAACCTGCGGACCTCGCTCCGCTTCATCGCCCTGGTTTACGCAGACTGAATCGATCCATACGATTCTAACTCCCTGTTGTAGTCTGACCGCTTGAAGCGCCAAGTACGCGCTGTCCGGAACTGAAAGTTGCGTTTGGTCAATCGTAAGCTGCGATGTCAATGCGCCAATTTCCCCAGCAGTATGATATCGTTTCGTAGGCCACCGCAGGATCTCCTCCGAGGGTGACATGTCGAAGGTTTGCAGCAGTAGGGTCATCTGGAAGCTCGGGTTGTAGGTCTACAACTCGGATCTAGTTTTGCCCTGAATCCAGTGGGCGATATGAGTACTCCAGCTCTTTGTCCTTTGCTTGGCCATCCCGGTGATCACAAGTGCCTGTTGGTGTTTATTCGCTTGATTTGGACGCCTCGCCAGCACACAAATCTACTTGCTTGCGGTCTTGGACCACGCCGTCGCTCGGCTCGGGCACATGCCTCGTCTTCTTGCTGACATCACATTGTGACTGTGCCGGACCTTCTTCTTCTTCGATTCCCAGGCGTGATATTTTGCGCCGCGTCGTCTGTGTGCCAGTAGACATCTTGTCGTGGGTTTGTAAGCATTGCAAGTGACATGGAGGGAGAATCGAGAAATACAGGTGTTGTTCAGATGCTGCGCCCCACGCTCATTGTACAGGACGGCGGCTTTGAAGCATTACTGGCGGCGTGCACAGAGACAAGGCAGCGGAAGACTCCTTGCGTGCAGTCGCAGTCGAGGCTGAGTCCCTAGAGGACGCCTTTCGCGTCGAAGCGGGCTGTTCATCCCAATGCCGCCCACTGGTCACGATCCATGATCGACTCCAAATCAGGCTCGAAACTATAGCGCGGTCCAGCAGCGCCTGTCAAAGTGCGATGGTGAGATTGCGAGGTGAGAAAAGAGACGACGCAGTAAGTCAGATTTATTGATACTGCCAGGGCTGAAAACCTTAGGAAATCTCGTCGGAACCTCTTCCGCGAGCCTCAAAACCTTCGAAAGCACGGCTATGCCCCTTTCTAGTAGGAAATAGCACTCTCTAAGCTCGTAAATGTTCGTAGAATCGCATGTAATAGCAATAATTGTTCGCAAGTAAAGAGATCTCGTTTTTCTAGCCCTAATTAATTAAAATAGCGCCTTCTATAGTAGCTATCTATATCTCTAACTATCCTAATAAGGGTATATAGAAGGCACTAACTAAGGAGGTATCTCTACCGCCCGTTACTAGGAAAACTAGTAGCAATAGCGGTACTAAGACCTCTAGTAGGGATACTACTACCTTACGAGTATTAGGTATAACTAAGGAACTAGATATAGAGGTTAATCTAGGATATCTTCTAGATTACGAGCCTACTAGACTATCGAGCGTTTATAGCGATAAAGACGACCCTCTACGCAATGCCTTCGAGTCTAAGTAGATACTATTATAAGGTAGTAATAAGGAAGTAAAGACTATTATTATCTAGTATATAGGCTTTAATCCGGACTAAGTTTAGTAAGCCTTCTACTAGTCTAAGAGTACTATTTCTAAGTACGACCCTAAGCTTAAAGAACTATATAGAATAGTACTTCTTATTAGTTATAATAGCTATAAGAAGGCGAATATACTAAAGGTTAATTAGGAGAAGGTATTTAATAAGAAGGGTAATATTCTTCTAGTAGAAGAGTCGGTATATAATTAGGCTAAAGCGAAGATAATAGCACTTCGAGAGGCTAGTAAAACGGACGTCTAAATAGACGTAGAACTATACGCTAGTATAGCGCCTATTATTAAGCTAGTAGTAGCTAGTAAGATAGACGCAAAATTAGCGACTAATAAGTAATTAGAGGTTATAGTATCTCTTATTATAGAGATAGAATAGATAGGCAATTAGTTACTATAGATAAACCTAAGACTCGGTTATAATAACGCTTTATATAAGACTTTGCAATAGCCTAGTAGACGTAGCTATTATTATATCGATAGTCTAGATACGCTAGATAACTATATTCTTATTGATTAGTAAGCAAAGGCTATAATATACCGTAAGCTATTAGACAAGGACAATCCTTTAACTCTTAATAACTTAAAGAAGCTAGACTAGGACATTATCGCTTATATTACTAAGAAGAAGTATAGTAAGAAGTCTAAGTCGTTATCCGCTTCGTCGTTATTTACGAAGCCGCTATCCTCGAAGGATAAGGGAATTAAGACTCTATACCGAGTTATCGCTACGTATACTAATCTAACTAATATCTTCTTCGGTAAAGACCTAGCTCGTACTTTAAGTACTAGAAACTTCTTAGATCGTATCGCTAGTATACCTATTCGCTATTATAGTAGTAGAGTTAAAGACGAGTAGGTAGATATTAGACTAACTACTAAAGCTAGTCCTCGAGCGATTCTAAGGTCGTTTTTCGACTAGGTACTATTAGTACTAGAGTTTATATATCCGGACGATTCTTTAATAGTTTCTTATATACTTAATATACTAATTAACGAGGGATACGATATTAATAGCCTTACTACTACTATAACTATAGAATAGAAGGCAATAGGTCTACCGGAAGGAATAAGGAAGAGATTAGTAAAAGTAGTAAGGTAATAGATAAGGGGTTATATAGTAAGTAACGTAGATACGGCTCTTGCTAGTCTTACTAAGGATAAGAAGATATAGGCGAATAGCTAGTTTGTCTCGACGTAGTATTACTATACTTCTACTATACTAATTATAATACTTTTTAGATATATAAACTAGCTATAACGAGGTCTATCTCCTTTATTAATATAAACTTATTATATACGTTAGTTAGTAAATAGTAAATATAGTAAGATAGTATTAATTCGAAAGATTTACTTCGTTCTCTAATCTATATACGCTAGTACTATACTAGGTACGGAGTTATATAAAGCCGACGGTCTTTATAACTCTAAATATTCTTCTTCCTCGCTTACTATCTCTTCTTTATTATCCTTATACTCTATTATATCGCTATCGAGTACCTTATTTAGCGAGACTTTAGCCTAATGTATCTAGCGATACTTAGTAGTATTAAATTCGAGGAAATTCTAGCTAGAATCTACTATTTCGAAATACTTATCTTTACTAAAGCCTAGATCGACTCTATTAATATTATAATCTAAGTATTTAAATAGCGCGTACGCCTTATCGCTACTATACTCCTATAGGTACTAGATAATATATCTCTTAAAGTTAGGAAAGAAATCGAGCTTAGTAAGATACCGCTTAATAAACTTCTTTAATAAGTTAAAGGTTTATTTAATTAGGTTAAGATTAGGCATTAAGCGAATATAGTAGAAGATATTCGATATAGTATCTAGCGTCTAGTATTAACCTTATAATCTCTACGCTATAGTAGATCGAGTAGTTATCTATTACAAAGATTATCTATAGACCTCTATTAAGTAGCGGAAGGACATTATTAGTAAGCTAACGATAAAATATATTCTTAGTAATTAAGCCTTATTATATAGTAGTATATAGTAAGTAATCCTTAATCGTAAAGGTAGGTAATATTAACTAGCGTTTCTTACGCTTAGCGTATATAACGTCGTAATAATTGATACCTCGAGGGCTCTAGTTATACTTCCGCTATCTAGTCTTCTAGTTATAAGTAGTCTCGTTAATAAATATTAATCTATCGATAGGCTACTTCTAGCTTCTTACTAACTAGAGCGCTCTTAGTACTAGATTACGTTCCTTAGCTACCCGCCAAGCCGCCTTACAAGTCTACCTATACCTCTTTAAAATACTACTTAATATACGTAGTCTATACTCGATCTTAAACTCGTCGAATATAGTAAGTATTATTTCTACGAGATAAGCGTCTAGACGCCTAGTAAGATATTATAATAACTATAACTCTTAATCGATAGTTAGAAGCCTAGGTTAACCTTGCTTAGCGTAGTAATCGATATATATAGAGCTAGTTACCTCGAATATAGCTCTCGCTTAATAGATAGTCGATTAACTAAGCCTTATCTCTTTAATTATTATAGTAATAGATATATTATCTTCGAAGTACTCAATTAGTCGTACGTATACAAAATCATCTATTCTATAAGGCTTTATAGCGGCGAGGCTTAGCGTAACCTATAGTAATAATAATAATACCTTAAATTAACGGAAATTAGTATATACTATCGATAGAGACGACGGTAGCATAAGTGGAGGAACAAGAGCTAGATTCTACTAGTAAAATAGTAATAAAAGAGCGGTCTGATACTCTACACGTGACCGGCGCTTCTCGGAAGTGCCGGCGGCGCGATTCCCAAGGTTTTCAGCCCTGGCAGTATGAGATGCGGGCTTGGCGGGCCTGAGACACACGCACCAGAATACAAAGAGCAATTGCACGGCAAGACAGCACGATCGAGAGAAGGGGTTTTCAGATTCCATCACGCTCACACTACTTCTGAGCCTCGGGCTCTAATCCTCCAGCTTCGGCACATACCTCTCAACAAAAGAACAAACATCCCTAAGCACCGGCCCATTCAAAGAGTGTCCCAAACCCTCATACTCACGAACCTCAAGATCACTCTCATGCACCCCCAACTCCTGCAACTTCTTCAAACTCTGATTCCAAACACTCTTCGGAATCATCTGATCCTTCTGTCCTCTCGCCAAAAAGATGGGAACACTTCCATGATTCGGCGGAAGTCCCGCATGAGACCTCAAATCCTCGATTCGGCGAGCGTTCGCGAGAGGTAAGTATCCCATGAGTCCGACGATACCGCCTAGTCGGCCGGCGTATTTTTTGGACGTGAGGTCGAGGAGGAGGGAGAGGGCGCAACCTTGGGAGAAACCGCCGAGGATGATGCGTTGTGAGGGAATGCCTTTGTTTCGGCATGCGTCGATTAGGCTTTCGATGTATCCAATGCTCTTCATGAGACCTATCTCGTCTTCTTCAGGTGCTAGCTCTGGGCGATCTGGTGGGAAGGCGGAGAAGGAGTTTGGTGTGTACCAAGCTGTTGTCATGGCTTCTCTGCTCTCCATTGCGTTGGGGATGATCCAATGCATGTATGGAAGCTTGTGGTTGTTCTGAAACTGATCTGCTACATCTTCAAGACCATCTGCGCTATCTCCCAAGCCATGCACGAAGATGAAGACTGCTTGATGGGCGGGGTCTTGAGGTGGGTTCTCGGCGGGCTTGTAGATTGGGTCATCGCGTTGTGGTTGCGAGGGAAGGGTCATGCGGCGCTTGATCGGAGCGATTGGGGCGTCTGCCATGGTGTCTAATGTTCGATCGACGTACTTCTTTGCGCTGATTGTGCCGTAGGCGTAGCTGGCCGTTTGGAAGTCGTCCAGCGTGAGTGTAGGTGCAAAGATGGCCTGGCGGGCGGTTTGCTAGTCGAAGTTGTTCCTGTGTGAGAAGATGGACGTTCTCAAACGGTATACGAGCCCACGCGTGCGTATCTTGATAGCACGACCTCGTGCAGCTACGATGCTTGGATTCCTGGTACAAGATATACAACAGTAGCCAATGCGTGGTGTTGAATGGTCATGCGCTTCCAACCGCCTCTCTGCCAAAGACCAGCTACTTGATTTGCGTTCACACGATCACTCAAGCAGCGAGGCTGTCCAAGAGTAGTCTACCAGTGAGACCAATAGCTATGCCAGACAGTGATGTAGATGGAGTAGGATGGAGCTCTGAGCTCTTGAAGGGCTCCGGTTGCCTATGTGCTTACCAAGTGCCTACAGTTACCTGCTCCTGCACGCACGCCTATTACAGCATCCAGACTCGTGCCCCACCTCTCGATCGATGCGGGCGTTGTTTGTCTGCCACGATTATCGTGAATTCAGATGTACCTCCGCAGCACCTCGGGTCATGTCGGCTGTTGCACGAGTCGTTGTGTGCGACCATGGCGTCAGAAATCACGGAACAGGCTAGACTAGAGCGGAAAGAGCCGCAGCGTGGATCTTCACATGCGTGTTTGCGCGTGCTATGACTGAAGACGTGTTTCAATTCCTTCGCCAGTTCTTCGGTCTTGACGTTGAGTCCCTCATGTTGACGAAATCTCTGTGAAAGCTTGGAGAATTTCATTCGAGTAAGGGCAAGGCATCGATGGCGACTGAGCTGTTTGACCTTTGCGGCCAGTCTCCAATTGGGGAGAACTCTCACGCGACTGTCTACAGCGAGTTGGCAGACGAGTGCGGAGCTTGGGCATGGTCAGAAGGGTCAGACCAGTTCGAGGTGCTAATTTGTTGCCGTAGTTCCTCCACTCTTCGCTCATCGTATGCCCATCAAATATTCCACCGTTCGATGTCCGTTCGAGTTCAATGCCACCACCGAAACCGTTATGTTCGTCGACCAGCGTCTTCAGCAACTCCTCGTGAGATCCTGTAGAAGGGATTGACCAACGTGCACATGCATATTTTCGGCGTCCTAGATCAAGTGTCAGCACGTACCGAGTGCGTTGTACATTGGCCGAATGGTGCAGCTCACTTCGCTACGTATGGTTTCTGGCTTCCCTGGCACTTCTTCTGAGCACAGATGAAATCGTTTTTCTCGACGCAAACACGCCGCCCATCAGGATGAGGCGCCCCAAAGCCTTGGCATGCACAGAATCACCGCGAGCTTGAGCTCGACATCGAGCATTTGTGGAAGGCTTGGGCAATCGATCCATTAGTCACAATTTGTTGAAGAGCAGTTGGGTCTTACAAACTCGGTAGCGCACCGATGGCGGCTACCGCTTGCTGCTGGAGCAGCATAGCACGAGTGTCCAACGTGCAGGTCTTCGCAATATGGACATGAGGCAGCAAGCGGATACGCACCACCCCTCAATCTACAGGTACACAAGTGACTTCCGTCTGGCTTGATTCATGTACGCCAAGAGCTGCGGGCGTGGGTGGACATGGTCATGTGGAATAGAAGAGATAGAAGGGCGATCACAAGAAAGAATCTGAATCTTGGAAGCATCGGCGGCTGCATTGCGGCAGTCTGGCGAAGGAGGATGTGAATCCCTCTGCGCAAATCTATTCGCTACAAGTCCTGAGAGATCTTGAAAGGTAGCTGGACTCGACGATAGCTGTGTCTATACCGCCAAACTTGGCACCAATACCGGGCATCTGCAAATCGTAATTCGCCGTTCAGCGAGCAAGCACATCTTAGCAGCGCCGTTTGTGATGAGTTCTTTCGGGGAACACGCCTGTGCGGTTCAGGAAGAGGGATAATGGCTTCTGGTGTGCTGGGACATCGTTGCTGAGCCACGTTGGTTCGAGGAGGTTCGCTTTAAATGTGGCCAAAGGACAATATCCTAGGATCTTGCATATTCACCGTGTCCATACGTCTCGGAGAGCAATGCAGCAGGTAGAAGATGATGTTGGGGTCCAGTTCCTGCCATGTAGAGGCAGTAACAGTCTTTAAGGAGCGTACTCTAGAACTAAAGGCTAAACGTGTTGACGGATTACGTAATAAGTGGAAACTTGAACTTGGCTTCGTGTCTCGCGACTGCGATCTGCTTGACGACATTGCTCGATATTGTTCGACATAATATTCGTGACGTACACGGAGTGACATAGCCAACTTCCACAAGCAATGCAGTAGGAGGTCTTGCAACTGCGAGGAGGTGGTCTTGGAGTCCTCATAATGGCGACTGGAGCGCTGCGATTCCGGACACCGCATATCGAGGAATTGCCCACTGGCACGGCAACAAGACAGGCACCTGGCTTTGCTTGGGTAGCGGTAAGCGGTGCACACCAAGATCCATCCAAGAACTGGGGCACGACAAATCGAAAGCGAGCAAGAACTGCAGGCCAGCAGAATGAAGCTCAGAGGGAAGCGCAGACCGCGAGACAGCAGAGAGACATCGAGCGCAAGATCCGCGAATTGAATAGTGACGGCCACAATCGAGAAATTGCCATACCAGCATCGAAGAAGGAGGGCGGAGGAGGCGCAAGAGCGGGCAAGACGTCCAATACGAAGAAGATTTTGGCCAGCGGCAAGACATTTGCGCACTACTTGGACGATGAAGAGGCAGAAATTGCTCGGACGGGCAGGCGAGATGGCGAGGATGTAGAGGCTCGGCCTAAGGAGCCACAGCGAGCGAGCAAGACTCCCATCGCAAGACGAAAAGCACAACTCCAGCGTGAAGAAAGCAGTGTGAGCAGTAGTCCTGCTCCGAGTGGAGCTTCTACAGCTGTACTGCCTGTGACCTCCATCCCTCCATTACCAGACCTCATGGATCTAGACGAAGGCGATGATGAGCTCGATCCCATCGCAACACTACCCTCTCAAGCTGAGATGGAAGCCCTTCTGAACGCTCCTCCTCTAACATACAACCAAGCACGAGCTGCTCCTCCGCCTGCCAGTGCGCCGCCACCGCGCAAGTTCTGCGAGATTTGCGGATACTGGGGAAGAATGAGGTGCATGAAGTGTGGAAATATGACTTGCAGCGTGGTCTGCAAAGATGCGCATGACGAGCACAAATGTCTCAAATTCTATGCTTAGCAAGCTGGAACGACCAGACGTGGGCGCTCGGGATGAGAGCAAGAATGCTACGATTATGAATGAGTATGGAGTTATGGTTGATATTGAGATACCCAAGGGCAATGAGAAAGGACTCGTTCACCGCTTCACGGAACCGGCTTGTGCTCCGATTAGACTACTATGCTTTTCTCTGCTCAAACATCGCACCTCAGACCTTGGAGGCGGAGGACGCCCTCGATACATTGAGCGCTTCTCCAGCCTCCCAAACGACCCAGCGCAGCCCGTAGGGAAGCGCTGCAAGCAAGATGCGAATGCGTTCGCAAACTGGAATCCGCCCAATCAGTGCATGAACGGGGCTATAAGACATTCATCTCCATTCCAATGGAGCTGCCAGGATTGGCCAAAAATTCTTGTATGGTGAATTGAAGGGTGCAGCGCCCGCTGCACTGAGGAGGAGGTGGTGAATCTACAGCCAGATTCAGTGCACTGCAGGAGCGGCGGGAACGCAGAGGGAGCCGAGAAGAGGGACGCTGATTCGAATCTGGCCTTCTCCAATCGAATCCATCAATTTTGCCGATTCATACTTGCGATAGGGCATATCTTGATATGAACTCCTGGTTCCATGAGCTGGCCGCTTGCTGACCGCTTGCTGGATTCTTCTGAAAGAGAGATCGCTGCCCTAGTGGGTGATATGTATTTTTTTATATTACGCAGAATGTGGCATTCACAAAGATATTCACACACAAAGCTTCGAAGGCCGCAATCCCACTCCAGCCTGTTGCCCGTCCGGGGGCACAATTGACTGTAGGATTATTACTTCTCATCGTCCTCGCTCGATCGTGCTGGGCAGACTCCTGCATTTCGCGCTGAGAACAAAGACGCCCCTAAAGCCCCAAGGGTCGAGTGTCGTCCAGCGCCCTTGAGCAAACGTAGCATAAAGCATGAATGTGTTGAGGTTGCTGCCGACAACAAAAGTCAAGAGTCTGCAGTCCAAGCCAGACTACATAAAGGACATGGTGTGCTGCTCCCGCTCCATCCATATTCGGCCTCAGAGTCACACGGGACGTATTGTGATTCACCATCATGCCAACCAACACGGTCACTCCTGAACGTAGAGTTGAGCTTATCAATGAGCTGAGCTCTTGCCCTCGTGTGAGCGAGGGCTATCAGTGCACAGATGCTGGGTGCAAGTACCATTCAAAGCCAATGGTCGCCAAGCACCCAGAGCGAATGCAAGAGCATTATCAAAAAGCCCATATCTCAGGAGGTAAGTTCGAGCTGTTATGCAGCAAAGCATATTGTCCGGCAGTCTTTGGTATGTAGGCTTGCGGCACCAAAGTGAGAAGCGATCTCATGCTTGATCATCTGCGCAAATTTCCCTGGATACCTATCCAAGAGAAGTGTACAGTTTGCGAGAACAAGACTCGAGCCTGGGAGGAGTGGCAGAATGTTCGGGGTTTCGATTTTCATTTCTACGAAAAGACTCATATTCGACCCCAACGAGCACATTGACACGAGCGATGATTGATCCACAGCTGACACGTTACAAGAAGGCCAGGACGTCGATGGCTCGCACGACAATTCTTATGATCAAATGCATGAACGCGACGAGACAACCATCTTGTCCGCAGAGACTCCTACGCATACTCATGCCTCACATCCCGTGGACTACACTTCCACCGGCAAAAAGGTTGGACCTCCTCAAGTCCTCCGAGATTTCCTCTCAGCCCTGTTCACCGGTCCAGATGACCTTCGCGAAGCCAATCTGTACCAGACATTCAACGGACCTTTTTTCGTAGGAAGCTTTGTCAACAAGAAACTATTCCGCAGCTACATCCCGGAGTACACCAACTCTCCTTCATACAACTGCTTCATGTTAGCTTCCAGCATCATGTGGCTGGCCAAAATCGACCCAAGCACGAAGTTGTCCGAGTGCCTCGATCGTCAACTCCAAGTCGCCAAGAACATCGGCGACGACGACACATACTTCTTGCAATACCGGTGGAAGTCCAATGACGCATTCTACGACTTCCTCTACGGTCTATACGTCAAGACAAAAATCGATCCAGAGCATGACTGGTTCACGAGGCCTGAATCGATAAAGATGGCCCAGCTTTTGTACAATCTGGCAGGTCATGAGGAACAACAGGGAATGTGCAGGTACCATCTGAAGACGCAGAACATGTTGCCTCTTGTGGAGGAGAGGAAAATCGACAAGACAGAGCTGACCTATTCAGTCTGGACTGACGCGCTTGAGGAGTGGCTCAAGAACTATGGTGAGGCGAAGCATCTAGCACTGGGAGACTACCTGGGCGAGATCATGGAGCGAGAGGTGAGGAGAATCAAGCTCGAGACCTGAGCTTGCAACACAGCTTTGAGGAATCTGAAGACACATGAACTGGCTCACAACATGCTCCTTCCACTACCTCTCCCTGTCATTCAGTTTAGGGCTTGCCAGCGTACAGTGCTTTCGTATTTCACAACCTATTTCTCTCATTCGCGAGCAACGTACGAGAGGCCAAGATGTCTTTCAATTCTGGCCTTCTCCAATGTCTTTCTCCCCGGCCAAACGATCCTTGTTCGTGAGCCGTCATGTATTGCCATACGGAACCAGAATGTTTCGGCCTTGAATCTGACTCTCCAAGCATCAGCAAGAATTCCTAGCAACGGACAGGGTGCATTCCTCACTCACTCCCGCCTACTTGTAGATTTGCAGCGAAACGCTCAAACCGTTTATCATGTCGCTATCCACGAGCGCACAAGCCTTGTATGCGCAATCATACGGACAAAGACCATATTGTATCTTGTGGTTTCCACATCATTTTCCCTCGCCCTGTGCCCTCCTGTCCAAAACCATATCCACGATCCCCCAATCCCTCGCCTCGTCAGCGCCCATGAAAAAATCCCTCTCCATAACCTTCTCAATCTCCTCCAAACTCCTCTCCACCGTCAAATGCCTCTGATAAATCCTATTCAACTGCTCCCTCACCCTCAAAATCTCCTTCGCATGAATCGCAATGTCGCTAGCTTGTCCATGATACCCTCCACTAACCTGATGCACCATAATCCTGCTGTGCGGGAGACAATATCTCTGCCCGGGCGCGCCTCCACAGAGAAGTAATGAGCCCATTGACGCGGCTTGGCCGAGACAGATGGTTGTCACGGGAGATTGGATGTATTGCATTGTGTCGTAGATGGCGAGACCGGCTGTTACGCTGCCGCCGGGGGAGTTTATATAGAGGTTTATGGGCTTCTGGGGGTTGTCGGCTTCGAGGAAGAGAAGTTGGGCGACGATTGAGGCGGAGGTGGTTTCTTCTACTTCGCCGTTGAGGCAGATGATGCGCTCTTTGAGGAGGCGGGAGAAGATGTCATCTGGTAGTTTTATCGTTCGTTAGTGTGGTGCGAAAATTGGTGTGAGGTTTCTTGTTGCCTACATGTGTGCCAGCCGCCACCCTTGTATTATCAGCTCATACTCTTAGATTATCGTGTATACATCATACCACTGTTTCTGTCACGAAAGGCATCGGGAGTGCCGACTTTGGTGGGCGCTCGGGCATGGCATTGTGTGTAGGCGGGAATGGTGGGAAGCTCGAGTATGATCGTGCATTTCGTCTGGCTGCTTCGCGGAGGATATGCGATCGAGTTGCCCGTAGGCTGGATCTCGCAATGAATTCCATTGTGATGGGTGTGATATGTGGTCTAGGATTGGCAGAGTATTCAAGGTCAAGGTGAAGCTGAAGCACAGACCATTTCTGGACCCCATTTTGTTAGACAGTCTTCCACATAACCACTCCTTCTTTATCACACATCATCTTTGCTTCGCCAACATGTATTCCATCTGTTCCCGCTACGATTCGCGAATTTCCGCCTAGACAGTGGCGATGCAGGCCTCGGTCTCGAGGTTGATATTGGTTCGAGCACAGTTGACCTAAGAATACGAGAATGCATCAGGAGCAGCGTGGCTTCGCAACGTTGTTCTTTGATGCGACATTGCTTTGCTGAACTCATGTCCTTTGAAATAGTTGCTCAAGGATGGACTACAGTGTAAGATTGCTCTTACTAAGGACCATGTTCCATCCCGGATCGCTTGGAAAAACACATACTATGCCAGAAATATGCAACAGAGCCATTGACATCACAATGAAGTCGAGCTCAGACCCATCTTCAACTGAATGACGAAAGACTCAAGCGATTCTGCCTCCAACAAACTGATCAACGGCATGTGGAATTTCTCAAAAGCGCTGCCTCAATATTCGTCACAAGCCACCGGACTGAAGTCGCTCACATGCACTTCAGCGGATCGTGCCGAAGATTCTTACTACAAAAGAATGCTCATTTCCATTTCTTGACTTGACCATGCACCTTCGTCTGGCTTGTCTTCACTGGCCGCTCCCTTGCGGGCGGGTCACCAGTCTGCCGTTGGCAGTGACAGCCAGGTGAGGTCCCATGAAGCGCTCTTCGTTCGCTTCCAGCACGAAATGAACGGGTTGAGAGGTCAGTGGCCCTGCTTGAGAGCGACTAATGGAGCTTCGCGGGAGGTGAGCTTAGTCCCGATCTTGACTGCCTCACAAGAGCCAACTCCTCGACCCAGTGGACATTAGGAACAAGGACTGAGATCTTGAGTGCTTGAAGTTGGCATCATGAGCGAAGCACCTCCGATAACTTCCCGGAAGCCCACTTATCTTGTTCTACAGCTCCTTTGGCCGAAGTCGACGCTCGACTCGAGCTGACAGGCACACGTATCTCTCGGTTAACCCTAACTTATAATAGAAGTGAAGCTTGAAAGCGTAAAGATTGAGCCTTCATGTAATAGGAGAGCAAGGTTAGTCCGTGCGAAGCTTCTACCACGTATAAAAGAAGCTCGTCAGCTCTTGATTCGACACATGCAGAGCACTTTCCTCAGCGCCAGCGATGAGGGTCATTGTAGTAAGTGAGCATGCGAAGCCACTTCACGACGTTGATCTCAACAGCAAGCACTGACTTCGACTCAGAGTGCGCGGTCTTCGTGAGTGCTGTGAAGCGGGCCGGTGAGCCCTTCGAGAGCGCACGATTGTCTGCATGTGACACAAGCAAACAGGTTCCGTCTACGCATCGGTTTGAAGAAACGAAACAGTCCTTCGCCCTCGGTAAAACGCCAGGAGAGCTCCTTCCTTACCACCGACAACTCTCTACCTGCTTGGTTCCAGAGCTAGTAGGTCCGGACTGAGGGTACGCAACATCTCTACGTTATAGTACAAATATCGAGCACCGACTACGAGCCCATTAGATGTCCAGGCAACCTGAAGTAATCAAGTAAGTGTTCTCACCATATTTCAAAAGCCCCTAACATAGTCGACATCTTCTTGTGCGACTGCTTGTCGTCTTGGAATCGCAGCATCGACGAGCTCCAAGCGTTTAGGTCAAGGTTTCAGGTACTACAAGGAGTTGTCTTCCTTCCTAGTTCCTGGACGACATTCTAACTGAAGCATATATGCTTGTGTTAGCTTTGCATATGACTAGATGTTTACATACTATCAGTCTGTACGCCAACTCGCAGGCACTCAACGGCTTTCTTGCCCTCAGTTGGACACAACCAGAACACTTTCCTCCGCGTCGCCAGTCGTCATTCCCAAGCTGTCTGACTAGGCCGAAAGGGTTCAGCAAACCAGAACGCCAGACTCCTTCCGCTAAATGCAATCGCAGATCAAGCTTGGTCGCGAGCTAAGGACCATGATGTCCACGCTCGAGCTGGAGTATAAAGGCGTGAGCTCAAGATAAGCATAAGCTGGACTCGCGAGAGTGCCGTGGAGGTATAGAGATGCTAATCTACGTCTACGCTTCTAGCCTTTCCCCACGGATGCCTCGAACGAGCACCAAAAAAAAGTTCCAGCTCCCTCCACAGACACCTCATCGATACCTGAAGTGGAGATCAAGAGATCCCTCCTTATTGTTCAGCGTCAACCTCATCTATCGTTTGCTCTAGTCAGCAGGATCCATGCCATGGGCGCAGCGCTTCCCTACGCTTGCGGCTCGACCGATCACATGCTGAGTGAGTTATCAGCGCACTTTCTATCGACTATAAGAGACT
The DNA here is from genome assembly GCA_001578225.1 of Pseudocercospora musae. Lineage (NCBI taxonomy): Eukaryota > Fungi > Ascomycota > Dothideomycetes > Mycosphaerellales > Mycosphaerellaceae > Pseudocercospora > Pseudocercospora musae. The sequence continues at coordinate 12,649 of LFZO01000353.1, read as the reverse complement.
TCATTCGAACAAGGCTTTTCCTCCAACTGTAAGACAAGCATGTCGTCAAGAAGCGAACTCTCTACGCGCTCCGCCAAGCAACGCCAGAAAATCCCATTCATCACTTCACTTGAACCGTATCTGAGACCAGATGCAGCCGTGAAGAGAAATCCTCACATCTGCACGCGAGCCACATCCACAATCGCTTGGAGAATCTCAAGCATTCCAGCCTTGAGTTGTCGGACCTCGACAGGACGGTCCTCTTTGAGCTACGAAGTGAAAAACCCCCGGAAAGTCGCGAGTGTAAACAATCCGACACGTTGCACACATGACTTACTAGAATACAATTGCACCTACTTAGAAGGCAAAGATCTTGAAGTGGACTAAAGCGAATGGCATATAAACGACTACAATTCAGAGAAGGAGCGGTTCGAGTCTGGCTGCATCGTCTAGCTCACCTTTGCGATGAATCGAATTCGTAATGTATGGTCGTGGCCGATAGCAAGCTGTTGAAAGGTGAAAGTTGATGGATTACGCTATACAGATCGTAGGGCACGACTAGCTTTGGCGGTTAGAGACCAAGTTGAGCAAGCTTCGATAGATCTAAAGGCGTAGAGCCGGAAATTAGTGCTTGTAGTGCTCGGTGGCATTGGGTCTGGACTAAATCAATGTTATGACAGCCGATAAAATGCTTCCAGCCCCTATTCTTTCTCCTTTTCGTATTAGCTGTAACTCTTATCGTCATCCTGAGCCTTGGGACTAGCAGTTGTCATCATCGTCTTCGATGGTATAGTCCCCCTACGCGAGATTGTCGCGTTATATGGCTCGGACTCCAAAGTCGCCTTGATAGCACCGCGCTGTAAGAGATCCGATGTCGGTCGCAGTGGCGAGGCGGGCGAGATCGTCTTGAGTCTGGGACTGCCGGTCAAGCACAATGTATCCGGATAGTCTACCAGCTGTAAGATGAAAGACCCTGTATATTCAGGTAGCAAGATGCGGTACCATGATCTATCTCTACATCATTGTATAGTGCAGTCAGCGTTGCGGGCGAGTATGATGTTTGACTTTGTTTTCGATACGAGAGATTGTAGCTGGAAGGCATTTCCGGAGAATCTTTGGAACACTTGATCTGCTGTATCTTGCCATCGGCGTTGAGTAAGGGTGAGAGTCGAATTCCGTTGCATAGTCCCACCTGCCACTTGTCAGGTTCCGAGATTAAGTTTTGTTTGCAACATTGTCTCTGAGGGCGGGCGTTCCTCATTCTTGTCCGGTCTAGGATACCATACCAGTGCAAGTAGCTCGTCGCACTCATCAAATTCGATACAAAGAAAATTTGAGCAAGCGCGGAACATGACCTACAGAGCAACATCTGCGTCCCATGTAGGATCTCATGGGCTCTACGAGAGAGTGGCCGCTGATATCGAGACGTAGGCTTCGGAACAAGACCCAAGTCTTTAGTTTGAGCCGACTGTCATCGCGGTGCTCAATGTTTTGGAGAGAGATGTAGACTTGGAGTCTAGTGTTCATCCAGGGATGAAGCGCAAGGCGACACCATAGAGCTGAGACTGTGAGCTAGATAGGGAACTTATTGGTCCAAACGTTCATGTCGCCAATGAGCGAGCCGATCTTGATCATCGTACGCCCTTGGTGGCCATGTTGTGAACACGTACGGCAACTTGCTCAGATTTACAACCTGGTCGTCGTGATAGGTGTTCGGCGGTGCGGAATACGGCTCGAAAGATGATGTCGAAAATTTCTCGAGGGATACGCCAGAAAAATCTTTCCACTGTTGGGACTTCCTCCTTCTGCTTGCCTGCATCTGACAATTCCGCCGCCTGAGACGCTATACGTCAGATCCGTGGGAGTGACCAGCGGAAAGCGCAGGGGCAAAGAGGTATTGCAGAGTGTCCAGACGTCTCGATACGGCTTGGCCATAACCCTTGAAATGTGAATGGATTAGTGACTAGCTGGATCATCCGATAGCTTTGGAGATAGTAGACGGTAACCCGACTTCGAGCTTGGCGTGACAAGCTAAACAAAGATTGATACATTTGATATCACTTGTCTAGAGTCGTGTAAGGGTTGAAGGCAGGCTCAGTTGGCCTGAAATGTTGGTCATGTTGGTTCCCGGCAACGTGCAGCTATCTACAGATGAAGTGCCTCTTTCTGGCTTCTAGACGAGCGAACGGCGAGTCCGAAGGTCGTGCTCTAGGCTTTTAAGAGCTTCAAAATTGCAGTGAATAGCAGGGATGAGCGCAATGCATGTGCTGGTGGGACCACGCTTGCTCATGGTTGGCCTCATCCACACGCACTCAGGCTTGTGATGTTTTGATGCTTCCTCGATCGAGGAAGGCTGAAACAAGGGTGGGATGATCTGCCGGGTATCTCGTTCAACCGTCGCTGATGTTATCGCTCGCGCAGATCTCTCGATCTTTCAGCACTCGATTCGCTTTCTCTTCCCGTAAAGCTTGGTGGTCTCCTGTTCCCAGCGTAGCTTCACGCTGCCGGATGAAGAAATCTATCCGATCTTGCCTATTCGTCATGCCGCTCGCCTCTTGCCGTACTTTTCGAAGCTCTTTGGCCGCTCTATCATGTACGATGTCTCTCTGCTCGACCAAATAGCTGCCGGCTTCCGATGCTCGCTTGCCATTTAGCGAGCTGCCGATGATGGCCAGAGCGACGACCACTGCCAGGAAGTATGAATTTGCCATGTATACTGGCGCAGTCTTTTTTCTGCCCCCAGAGTCTTTGTTTTGCCGCCATCTCTCCCAGTCTTCCCAGGTGGCGTTCTGCCAGATTGAGTCATTGGGGTCATGCCAACTTTGACTGAATGGCCCAGCAGGGTGATATGGCGAGGGCTTGCTCCAAGTATCTCTGCTCCCAACTTCCGTCTTGCCGTTCCATCCGGCGCCGAATCGATCGTATGCGCTGCGTTTCGTGGGATCGGAGAGTATGTTGTGCGCAGCGACTATGAGGCGATACCGCTCCATCTTGAGTTGATGCACAGGGTCATCTTTGGATTTGCCATTGCCGTGCAAATCTGGATGGTATAGCTTGACGAGTTTGTAGTACTGCACCTTGCTATATTTCCCATCGTGCTTCAGATCGAATATCTGGTACGGAGTGGGACTTTCCTGCCCCTTATGTGGTTCAGGCCATTCATGCGCAGACTCTGCTTTCTCTGCTGGCTCACTGGGGCCATTACTATTACTGACGCCGGAGATGGTTGCGTAAGCGTATCGGAGACATTGTGGTGGTCGTGTGCCTGGTCGTTGTTGTCGGCTGCTTGGTGACGTAGACGACTGGGGAGCGCTCAAAGATCCATGGAACAATGGGAGCTGGTGGGCGGCGAGAAGGCTAGATCGTTTGGTGATCATGAGTAAAAGCCAAGAGATATGTACACTGGCACATTGTACCAAAGACTGAAGTGAAGTCGCTGAGGTCGAGAACAGGCGCACTGCTTGTGAGATCAAATCATCGCATTCTTGCTCAGCGAGCTCGGCTCGGCTCGGCTTCTCGGCCTTCGGCGTTCTGGTCAGGGTCCACGATAAGCGAAAAGCTTGTCTCGGATCTGCCAAGGCTGACAAATGACTAAGCTGAGCAGAACTGGACTAGAATCGCATGAAGATTACAAGGTGTAGCAGAACAGGTGTCTGTACAGTCATATAGCAGAAACCACAAAGTAATGAAGTAATTTCTGTACCATAAGCATCCTATACGATAAAAAAAAAGGGTTAGGCTTGGAGAAATGAGCTTCCAGGATGGCTTGGCGCTTGACAGTGCTGACTGATGCACAACAAAAGCCAGGCCAGGCGCGTCGACTTGAAAACACACTCTCTCTCGCACATTCATGCGTACATCACTACCGTTTGTGCCCAACTGGAGCGCGGGGCAGCAGAGTCGAAGATTGGAGATGTTCATTCTCCACTCCCACCACCACTACCACAAGCAGCATGCCGTTCGACATTGACGGCGGGCTGGTGTTCAAGGAGGACACAATACGCCTTCCAGCATGCCGACATGATTTGCAGCATCAGAGTCTGTTCGTGCAGCGGCGCCAGCAGAGCAGATCAAAGCATGGCACCAGGAGTCTTGCAAAGACTGCGATCAACGCCCTTCTGAATCACATGAGCAACCTGAAGGTAGATGCCCTTCGGCCCCTACCACAGCATATGGTCGAGAAGCTGTGGACAGATATCACGCGAACGTAAGTGACCTTCCCCGATGTATCGGCATACATCTCATCTTTTCAGCGGCGCAGACTCACTACACGCGTGGCAGGTCTTCGCCAAGACTGGGCATTTCGGCCGCAAGTTTGTCAAGACCTTCAGCATTCCCTGCGTACAGTGCAGCTGTCGATTTCTTCAGCTTGCTGTAAAAGCGCCACTATGCAATCAATCCAGCTGGTTGACCACTTTAACCATCTGCGATCCATCGAACGGCATTGCTCAGATCCTAAGTCTGGCCAAGCTCAATGGTCTGCAAAACCTTTACGTTCAATCCAACAGTCCGCCGTCACAACCGCAGGAAGCCACTCTCTCCGACAGGATCTTGAGAGCACTGGCGACTGAAGCAAGAAATCATGGTGCCTTGTCCCAATTGGAAACGCTCTTCGTCGACAACCAGCGGGATGTCACTTTCAACTCCGTGCAGTACTTGAACCACTTTCCGGCTCTAACTTTGTTCTGCGCACACAACTGCAGCTTTCCGAAGCGCAAAAAGCTCAAGCTTCAAATACAGGGCACGGGCTGGCATCTTGATAACGGAGATGATGAAGCAGGCTCGTTCTGCCACTACATGACCTTACAACACGCTCACAATTCATCGAGGCTTCCTTGGTCCACGTCTGTGCACACTTTTCTGCAGCACCGACGCGATCATGTTTCCCAGGACGACCGCCCGATACTAGACGTCGAGGTTTATCCTTACTGGACAAGCAAGAGCTACCCGTCGGTCCCATTCAATTTCGAAGCATCTGTTGACCGAGTTGTGTGTTTATTGAGAGATCAGGAGTCCATTGCGAAGACTATGCCTGTGCCTGAACCACCCATGAAGCGAAGGAAGCTGAACACGAAGAAGGCGGAAGCATTTGGCGATCTTCTGCACGGGTTTACCTGAGGGATGACAGCCAGGCAGGCTTCTACTAGTGAATATGAAATCCAAGTGGACTGTCGTCTTCCGATCCATTCAGCAGGGCCACCGATGAGTGTATTGGTGTCCGCCCGCTGGCAAGTAGTTTCGCTCTCAGTCCATGCTCGGGAAACAAAGCGAGCAAGAGCTCGGCTGCCGATAATTGCAAGCTGTGTTAGCACCGAGATGCCATTCAGTGTCGAAATGCTTGCCCGATCACTTGCTCGCCCTCCTTCTCATACGGCAGAGACGATAGCTGATTTCTTCTTTGTCCCAGCCGGCCTATCCAGCGTCCTGCTTCACCCATGCTTCGATTTCGGTCCTCTCTAGCCGATTACTGGAGCTGAACCACCGTCCGTTTCTGGTGACCATTCGCTTGCTCGGATACGACGGCAAAACCCGAATGAGAGGCAGCCTCATACTGCATAGATCAGGATGGCATGGCATATTCTCGGACACATCCCACTATCACGGCTTGAGATATCTGGCACCAGTAAGAATGCTCAAGATACGACATGGCAGCTTATGGGAGCAGACCCCAAACACCGTCGAAGGCATGGAGGGAGCATAGAACAAACGCAGCGCAAATAGGCTACCAAGATGGAGGACAATCTACAGAGCTCGAACAAAAAGACAGGAAGGCACAGCGACCATCGGAGCTCACAGGTGAGACTGGGACAGCACGATTCTTGACCGGCATAACGAGAGATGCTAGGTATAGTGCTAGCACAGCGCGGGGCAACATTATGCGTAGGTCGGTATCATCTGGATCTATGTTTGAAGCACAACATGAGGCGACTGTCGTGATAGCGCATCACGATAAGCATCCGGCCTGCTCTCCTCCAGTACGTCTCTATGAGCTATTGATCGAGCCACGTTCTCGAACCATGCTTGGATCTCCGAACCCATCAATCGATACGCATCCCGTGAGCCCGCCGTCTTAGAGCAGCCTAGGCAGGGATCTCATCTTCCATGAAACATAACCAAACGAAGCATCCTTGACAAACGTTGCATTTCAGATATTCGAGCTACACTGGTGCATCTCTCACCCGACGTTTGTTCCACCAAAGGGGACGATGTCTCGGACTGGACTCCGTTCCATGCCCATGCAAAGTGGAACTTTCGCCATCAACAGCCACAATTTCATGCAAGCGAGGCAAGGTTCAACAAAATCTTGGATGCAATATTGATTGCACTATCGACCGGCGCAGATCAACCAAGATCAGAGTATGTATGCCAAGGGAGGTGCTTTCCGACAAGCGCCAAGTCATGACGAAATCCATCTCTTCTGTCAACCTGAAACCTAAACCGTTCGTACCACAAGCCACACTGCGAGATCCATGAGTTTTTTCCCGACTATTTAGCGCGTACTTTCTCGGAGCATTTCACGGGACGGGATCTTCATGCACGAATACCTTATCATAAGGTTACACGACGAAGCCATCTCTTTATAGCGTGTCTGACAAGATTTCCCTATCCCGAATGGAATCACCACTTGCGGGCTGAGAGCACGTCACCACTTCTCATCGACAGGAAAATCGTCTAAGCGGCTGTCCATCACGACCAATAATAATACTGATCTTGACAGCGAGGAATGTCATTAGTGCTTTGATCTGACTAGGCCTTTATCGTCCGATTGAATATAGCGACTTCCTAGCTATAAGAATCTTCTATTTTAGATCTATAATTCTCGATCCGCCTAGAAAGTAACTACGAAGTTGACCTATAGTAGCTACTATGGATTCCGTAAAGATATTGTATTTAATTGTAAGTAAGAAAAGAGATAGAATATCGCGAACCGAACTTGTATAAGAAGTACTTAGGATATAGGTATTAGGAAACCCTAGTAATTTCTATCCTATTATAAGGCTATCTCGGGAGACTAGACTAGAAATTAGTAATCGTGTTAAATGTATAGGAAGTCACGTGTATGGCTAGTGTGTAGCTTAACACGAATCACTAATTTCTAGTCTAGGCCGGTTCTATCGACTTAGATTATGCAAACTAAACTCTTAATATTTTGACTAAATGTAAGGCTATAGCCTTTGCTTAGGCATTAGATAGAAATAAAAATTGCTTAATAGATATATTAAGTAATTATCTAGTAACAAGACGTAGCCGATTTTGAAAAAAGGGCCTAGTTATTACGCATTCTTGTCGCGAAAATTTCTATTCGAATTCATGATTATGTAGGCTCTACAAAATCTAATAGAACCGGATTAGACTAGAAACAAAGACTACGGTGTAGCTATGCAGTCACGTGTTTCTAGTCTAAGTAGGAGATAGATTATAAGGTGCCTTCTAAGTTCTTATCTCGAAAGAAAAAAAAATTTATCTAGTCTCTATATATTATTCGATTTTACCTTATCCTATTACTTAGGACAATATATATATATATATATATATATATAGGCTATCTATATATATTTCTTCTTCTCCTTCGTCTTCTCTTTTATTACGCTATTTCTATATTGACTCTTTCAAAGAGATTTTCTTTTCGCTAAAAAAAAACCCCCCTATACAAAAAAATATCTTTGAAAAAATGGTTTTTTTTTACATGCAGGCGGCACCGTCAATGCCGATGACCTTTCCATTGACCCATTCACCGTCCTGAGATGCGAGGAAGCAGACGACGCGAGCGATATCGATTGGCTGGCCGACACGGGCCATGGGTGACCAAGTCTTGGCGTACTAAAAGGAAGAAAAAGAAGTCAGCGAAAAGGGGGGCAATGTTTTCTGTTGTGAAGACGTACCTCGTCGACCTGGTCATCGGTAAGGGTCTCGCCGTTTGGAATGTACTCGCGGCACACGGCGTGGTACATGTCGGTTTTGATACCACCTGGAGCGACGCAGTTGACGGTGATTTTCTTGTCGCCGCAGTCGATGGCCATGCAGCGGACAAAAGTCTCAATGGCACCCTTGGAGCCAGAGTAGACGGCGTGCTTGGGGACACCTTTGGCCTGGCCGGTGATGGAGCCCATGAGGATGATTCGGCCACCGATCGACAAGTGCTTGTATGCCTCACGGGCGACGAAGAATTGTCCACGGGTGTTGATGCGCATGACGCGGTCGTACTCCTCCTCAGTGACATCCTTCAAGTGGCCGAAAGAGACGACGCCCGAGTTTGAGCAGACGATGTCGAGCTGGCCGTAGTGCTCAACGGCTTGGTCCATGAGGCGGGTGGTCTGTGCAACATCGCCAACGTCGGCCTTGAGGGCGATGGCGTCACCGCCGTTCTTCTTGATCGAGTCGACGACCTTGTTGGCGGCGTCGGCGGAGTTGGCGTAGTTGACGACGACCTTGGCACCGCGGCGGGCAAGCTCAGTGGCCATTGCGGCACCGATGCCACGGCCGGAGCCAGTGACGAGGGCGACCTTGCCATCGAGGCGAGAAGTTTCCACGGCCTGAGGAGCAGACATGATCGATGGGATCGTGGGGTTGAGGAAATGTGCTTTCAAAGAGTTGTATTTGGAGATGGCACCGAGAGGATCGAGAGAAAGTCGATGTTCAGAGTTGTCGGAGTTGGAAGATGACATTCTCTCAAGGAGATGGGGGGGCGAGGAAGGGAAGCTTTTTGTATATCAATGACTTACCGGGAACTAGCACTTTCAAGAATAACTTTTTTTTTTCTCTCTCTCGACCACTGCGCATCAGAGAGATCCTGTGGTCTCGATGAGGGACAATAGATGATGCCTCCCCCTCCCGGCTCCACAGATTTCCTCCCGCCTGCATCGTCACTCGGCATTCGCGTGAAAGTCGACCATGCAGGAATCCACTCTAGCCGCGCCCAGTGGTCCCTGAGCCCCTGAGTCTGGCGAAGATAGGGAGTCTTCTGTGGTAGAGAATTGACCTTCGGCATTGGCCTTAAGAGCGAGAGAGCGAACGTGAGCGGTAGAGAGCAGAGACCCTGTCATGTTTCCGAATTTAGCCTCGAGATATCTTCGCCTGCAGGAACAGCCGCACGTCGGTGTCAGATGGTGAGCTCTGCACAGCCGCTAAAGCCATATCGGGAGCTGGTGTACAGTAATCGGCCTTTCGCTCGCCACGGACTCTCCACTTCAATTCTCCGTTCGGACTTCGTTTTATTAGATGCAGAGTTGATGCACACTGCCGTCGAAGAGGACGGGGTGATGCGTGCTCGATGACACTTGCAATTCTAGCAGTGTGTATGTAACAAGACGATGCTTCACGCCCGCCAAGCACTTGTTCAAGCTGGAGGGCCGGCGCTGGGATACATACAGTACCCCTATATAGCAAAACTCTATCTTATAGGTGCCTTGCAAAAGGGCCTAGACGCTAGAAAGCGGGGATCGAGGCCTACTACTACACAACCCTATCTACTACCAAATAACGATATATCGTTAAATACTATATTATTAAGGTCGCAAATACGAGTACTATACATTATCTTACTTTCTATATCTTTCTATATATATCTAGTACCTTTAATAGTATTGTTCGTAGCGTATCTACCTACAAGCTATATTTTTAGTACCTACCTAGCCTTAAGCCTTTGCCTATACCGTATACCGTATACCGTATACTATATATAGTATACCTATACTTACTAAACAAGACGAGAACCTAATACAATAGGTACTAGACGATAGCATAGAAGCCTATCTTATAGTTAATATACTACTCGGTAGAAACCGTAGCTCGCGGACCGCTATATAGAACCGGATTACTAGGTAGAATAGGACCGCTTCTATATGTCTAGTAAAGGGTAGAAGGCCTTATATTATAACGCTAGCTATGCGTAACGACCTACTAGAGTTCTTAATAATAAGAAGTATATACTAGCTCGAAGAACTATAGATAATATTACTAGAAAACTATTAATAATAGGTTTCTTAATCTACGATTAGTCGCTATCTAGGTAGTAGTAACTTTATATATAAATAGTTGTCTCGTACGGCTTTATAAAGAGACCCTATAGTAAGGATACTATTCGAGGCTAAATTGTAGTTATTCGCGGCCTTCTAACTAGTATGCCTTAACGAGTCCTATACTAGCGATAAAATAGTACTTCGAAGAAGAGATTAGTTACCGAAGGGTATACTAGTACGAGATATCTAGTATCTATACTACTCGTAGCGATATACTATTCTTCTAGTATATACCATTACTAGTTATCTTCTAGAACTATTAATCTAACAAGGTAGTATTAATAGTAACGACTTTATAGTATTCGTATACGATCGAGTATTGCTACGCTATATACTATATCTAGGTCTACGGTCGGTTATATTACTAGATAACTATAGTACCTATTCGAGGATCCTTCTAAAGGACATATACTTAGCTATAGGGGTCTATCTACTATTTCTTCTACCTTATTCGCTAGACTATAATGCTATAGAACTAAGCTTCAAATACCTAAAGTATTGGACTAGAAAGTACTAGTAAATAATGCCTAAGTATAGGGTACCTTATTAGTAGGCGGACTTCTAGGTATACCTAGAACTAGTATATAAAAGATAGGGAGACAATATTGATTACTTAGCGTAGTTCAAATACTACAAAGTACTCGAGAAGCTATATAAATATAGTCTAATAATGCCGGTAGAGATATAGAATAATAGTTAGTAGTAGTTAGTAGTAGCGATATACGTCGAACGTCGGTTAGATTCGTATACGAGCGCTAAGACTACGTTTTCCTATAGTAAATACTACTATATTGCCCTTCCGAAGAATTTCTAATAGTTATTAGTTATACTATTGCTACGAGAGGTAACTATATCGTCTCTAACTATTACCTCCAAAGAGCTAAATTCTTAAGGCTTAGTATATTAGAGCTAGCGTCTAAATATCCGACTTCGGGCTATGCGATATATAGTACTATAACTATACTATATTATTCTTATTTTAGATCGCGTATATTCGAGCCTATACGCGGCGCTATAATATAAAAAAACAAGTATATAATTAGTATATATAGATATAGTACAATCTATCGAAGAAGAAACGTACTACTATTAGCTAGCTTTAGTAGCTACGGAGAAAGCGGAGGTACGATAAATGTACGGCTTACAAAGATTCAATACCTATCTAACGCTAGAACTTAACTATACTACGGCTAAATTGATTAATTTAAAGTATACGATCTATATATAGTATTGCCCCTTATAGGTCCGATTTATAGAACAAAAATTCGTTAGGTAGTTAGGTTATTCTATATAGCTAGGGTTAGTAAATCTACTAAGTTAGTATATCGGCTTTTATATACCTCAATTCCTTCTACTTTAGCGCATTATAGTATAGTCTATAACTCGGTCTCGAAGAGCCTATCTTATACTAGTTATAGGTATAACCTTAGCTAACTTGCTCTTATTATCTTACTTCCTTATTATCCTTAGATTCTAGGCATCTTCTAGTATAGCCTTAGTAATAGTATCCTATCTTTCTTGCTATATTAGATACTACAAAAAGAACTAAGTTAAGTATAGCGGTATCTCTAAGTAGTTACTTAATATAGTACTAATATCCGGTAGTACTAGCGAGCTACGTTATTGCGATATAGATTGCTATTACTAAGGTTATAGAGCGCTTAGAATAGTAGGGTTTGCTATTATTATCTATAATAGGAGGGGGTTAAACTACTATGCCTATACCTATGCCTATACCTATGCCTATTGCTATTGCTATAATAGTGCTATAAGTAGTATAGAAGAGTCGCTATTACTACTATATATATATTACTAGCGCTTAACTATAAGAGCGCTAATAAGACTATTAATCGTTAACTATTACTAAGCGCTCTTGTTCTTAGTAGAAGCCGCTACCTTTAACTAAACATACTTATTATAAGAAGTATTAGAATATATAGTCTAGTTAGTTTCCTAGTAGGGGATGCCAAGCAGACTAGATTACATAATGATAATTATATAACTAATCCAAGCTAACCCCTTTTAGGTTAGGCTCCAACCTATAGATAACAACAATAATATACTTGCTATTCCTACTTTAGCCCCTACTATTCCTTATAGCTTCTATTATAGTTTATAATCCATTTATACCTATCGGCCCTCCTTAGCTCGATAGGTTATAAGCCCGGGTTTACAACTATAAGGTAGAAAGACTAAAGTAGTATAGGTTACTCCTAGACCTATAAGTCTAGTCCTAGAAGGAGGAGGCAAAATAGGAAAGAGAGACTTAAGGTAGACCTATACATATTATACAAAGAAGCCCTATACATATAAGCTATAAAAGAACCTAGTAAGGTATACTTAGAAGTATAAAGGGAATAGATAAGCCTAAGTTTTGAGTACCTTAGGATAAGCCTTAGACTTAGTACTTAGTACTACTAATACCCTAACCTATAGGTTAAGACAGTTAGGAAGGACTTAAGGAAGTTACTAGCCTAGTAGAGCTAGGGATCTGCTAATCAAGGAAGATAGCTATCTAGAAACTGTTATTTTTAGATTAAAGAAAGAGCTTGTTTCTAGAGTTTGTTTAGGTTTAATTTATAAAAGAAATCATAGATTAAGAAGGTAGAATTAGTAAGAGAAGGGCTATACTAATCTTAATAAGGGAGAAT
>LFZO01000352.1:0-39624 GCA_001578225.1 Pseudocercospora musae | reverse complement strand
TTCCTTATAGTACTCCTAAGGGAGATAGACTATATATAGTTAGTAGGAGAATATTTATTTTAACTACTAATAAAAGGGAATTCTAATATAGTGAATAAAATTAGGCCTATTTAGATTATGGATAATAACTAGGTAGCTTTAACTCTTATTAAAGATACTTATACCTATAAGAGATTAAAACATATTAATATTAGTTTTAATAAGGTTAGAAATCTTTAGTAGTAAAGAAAGGTTATAGTAGAATATACTCTAATAAAAGAGATAATAGCTAATAGCCTAACTAAGCTAAAGATAGGGCTATAGTTCTAGGAATTTATTAGATAATTATAGTTAGCATAAAGGGACAAAAGTGCCTACTTAGAGGAGTTTAAACTCTACTAAGTAAGCAAACACTAGATCTAGGAATTGAACCTAGTAGATTGGATACGCTATACTAATCTAGAAGCTATTGTATCTAATTAGCTAATTGAAGCTCTTATTGGATTATATTAGTTAGAATTAGGATTTGTAGACTAACTAGTCTAAGTAGGAGCATTGGAATATATAGTCTAGTTAGTAACCTAGTAAGGGATACTAAGGTAGACTAGATTACATAATAACTATTATATAACTAATCCAAGCTAATACCTTTTAGGTTTAGCTCTAACCTATAGAAAAACAATACACTTACTATTCCTACTTTGGCCCCTACTATTCCTTATAGCTTCTATTATAGTTTATAAGCCATTTATACCTATCGGCCCTCCTTAGCTCGACAAGAACCTAACTATAGACTAAAAGTCTAGAATATCTAGATCTACTTAGTAATAAGTAAGAACTAAGGATATATATATATCGGGTCTTGGCGCCAAGCCTTGATAACTAAGTATGCCCTAATAGCCTATTCTATAATCTTCTATCTAATAGTAATATCTATTTATTAACTAGTAACCTTTATACTACTACTCTATTAACTATAGGTATATAATCCTAGCTAGCTAGTCGTAATTTAGACGCGATAATAGCTATTTATATAGGCTTCCCTATATAACAACCCATTTCGTAATCCATTAGTCTAGCTAGGGCTCGAGCGAGTAGCTAGGGCTCGGAAAATGCTCGAAGAACAATACCTGTACGAGTTTGTAACGCTCGGACCCCGGGGGCAGTCGGAGGGTGAGTCTATTCAACTATTGTAATTTCCTCTATGCAAAGTGGCCTTAAGCTTATAGTGGCCAAGCCACATCGTAAGCCAGGATAACAAGGCACACTCTGAAGGCTGAAGCATCCTCTCTAGACTCCAAGCGTCAAGTTGAGTACGGGTGACGCTAACTGCTTGAGCTCATGCTGTTACCTGTGCTCAATTTCAAAAGATAATCCTTCAGCCCTGCTTAGCCTTTATAATATTGGAGGATAACACGTCTCTCTTTGCATGACTAGAGCCGTTTATCGTGGCCAATCTTAGATCTCCCTGGAAACCTTCTGCCCAAGGTGCCTATTGCCTGTTCAAAGCCATTAACTTCGGTGGGTGTTCGCTATGTCAAAATGGCAGTCTTACCAACGTCTCGGAGGCGAGGAGACCCCGAGAGAAGCAAATGGGCATCTTGAGGACGGTGTTAAAGTACGAACAACTCGACGACTGAGCATCTTTCTGGAACCACTGTCCTGGGCTATTCTACTCTGCTCAATGTTATTAATCATCATAATTGGATTCTGGATTCACGGAAGCCTTGCTGGAAGTGCTCCCGAGGATATTCTACAATACATCGATCCTTTGATTGGAACAGGTCCCGGCGGCCATGTATTTGCCGGAGCCAGCTTGCCTTTCGGAATGGCCAAACCGGTCGCGGACGTGATCGGTAGCGACAATATGGGAGGATTTGCATTCGATGGATCACCAGTCGCTGGATTCTCGTCTCTGCATGATTCTGGAACTGGAGGAAGTCCTAGCATGGGCAATTTTCCCATCTGGCTGCAGCCATCTTGTCCAAATATCACTGAATGCTATATGGCTAGGTCAGCCAGGCCAAAGGCATATGTCCTGAACTCTGTCTATGCGAGTCCTGGATACTTCACCATCACTCTTGAGAATGGCATCAGAGCAGAGATGACTGCTGGAGAGCGAGTATCCATCTTCCGCTTCTCTTTCAACGAAACGACTTCGACCACAAACCCAATACTGACAGTGGATGCATCTGATCTGCCATCATCAGTCGGCGATAGGTCCATAGCTATCGATCCCGAGACAGGACGTATCACTGCGGAAGGACAATTTACCCCCTCGTTTGGCCAGGGCACATATAAGGCCTATCAATGTGTTGACTTCAGAGGTGGTACACTCCAAGACTATGGAATTTTCAACACGAGTGCGCTGCCTGGATACACGAACACGACCACGTCAGACTCCATCCCTCAATACTACGCACCACGACAGGGCATCTACGCCAGGCTCGCGGATGTTGACTGCAAAGATCACATCTATGTGAGAGTCGGTCTTTCATGGCTGAGTGTCGAACGTGCTTGCGAGAATGCCGAAAAGGAGATTCCAGACTGGAGTTTCAATCGCATTCTGGACCAGGCTCAAGAGGCTTGGAGAGCGAAGTTCAAACCTATCACGATTGACTCGACTGGTGTGAATAGGAGCCATTTGCGAAATTTCTGGTCTGGGGTATATCGAGCATTCTTGAGTCCACAAGACTACACCGGAGAGAATCAACTTGGTTGGAACTCTACCGAACCATACTATGATTCGTGGTACTGCATATGGGACACATTTCGCGGCGTCCATCCGTTCTATATGCTCGTGGACACAGTCTCCCAGTCACGCATGGTCAGATCACTTCTTGACGTATACAAGAACCTAGGCTGGATGCCCGACTGCCGCATGTCTTTCTGTAAAGGCCTGACACAGGGCGGCTCGAACGCCGACGTAGTAATCGTCGACTCCTTCATGAAAAAGCTCGACGGCGTGAACTGGACCCACGCCTACGAAGCACTCCTCAAAGACGCCGAAGAGCAACCCAAGAATTGGGACGTCGAAGGACGAGGCGGCCTCACAAGCTGGAAAGAAAAAGGCTACATCCCCTTCCAAGACACCGATTCCGGCGGTATGACCACCCGCTCCGTCTCCCGAACCCTCGAATACGCCTACAACGACTTCTGCATAGCCCAAATGAGCAACGCCACAAACCGCGCAGAAGACTTCGAAAAATACTCCTCCCGAGCATCCAACTGGCAAAATGTCTTCAATCCCCATCTGGAATCCATGGGCTTCAAAGGCTTCCCTCAACCACGCTACCCAAATGGCACATTCGGTTTCCAAAACGCGACCCTCTGTTCCAAACTCAACAATTTCGACGGATGCTACTTGAACTACGGAGGCCACGAAACATACGAAGGCTCGCCATGGCTTTACCTCTTCTACACACCAGGAGACATGGCATCCCTCATAAATCTCCTTGGAGGCCGCCAAGCCTACCTAGATCGTCTCGACAAACTCCACAACTCCGGAGTCCTATACATGGGCGACGAACAAGCCTTCCTTGTGGCATTCCTATACCACTATGCAGGTCGTCCCGCACTCTCCGCAAAAAAGACCCACGAGTACATTCCCTCCATGTTCAACGGGACTATAACCGGAATCCCAGGAAACGATGATTCTGGAGCAATGGGAACATTCGTCATGTGGTCTATGCTCGGAGTTTTCCCCAATGCAGGACAGAATGTATATTTCATCATCCCGCCGTACTTCCCTTGCATCTCTGTCCGTAACCCTCAGACTGGGAAGACGGCGACGATTAGGAATGTGAATTTCGATCCGGAGTATAAAAGGATATATATCCAGAGTGCGAGGCTGAATGGGAAGAAGTATACGAAGAATTGGATTGATCATAATTTCTTCCTTGAGGGAGGAACGCTGGAATTGGTGTTGGGTGATACAGAGAGCGAATGGGGGACGAGGGAGGAAGATGTACCGCCGAGTTTATCAACAGGATTATATTTTGGATAGTCTCTCAGTGCAGTATCAGTATAGCATTATTTCACCCAGAAGAGCTCCGCTGAATCACATCCTCCTCTGCACTAGGCAGTCCTTGCTTCGCTTCCTCCTGCTCATCCAAATACCTCTCCCATGCCTTTTCAACATTCCTCCTCGCCCACTTCCCCTTCTGTTCAAAACCTTCGACTTTGTTTCCTTTATCTTCCGCAACCTGAAGCACGTCCCAACAGCGGTCATCACCAACATTAGCTAATTCAACAGCTAAAACTTCTAGGGTTCCGAATCTTGGCATCCAGCCCAGAGGTTGCATATCTGTGAAATGACGGAAAGACCAGTCCAGCATCTGGCGGCCGAGATCGTATTGCTGTTTGGTATGTGCGGGATCCGAAGACAATTTTGCATTTCGTAGAGCCGTCGTGGCTGCTTCGACGAAGACGAGGATTAGTCGATCGTAAGTGATTGATGTTGGAATTACGCGCAGTGCGAGGAGCTCCGAGACCAAAAATGATGCACGCTGGGCATCTGGTGGGTTAGAGATTCGACAGCCTTTGAGAAGGAGATTGAAAGTTTCGACATTGGCGAAAGACTTTTGCGCCCCTTGGGACATTGGTGCGAAAGTGTGAATAAGCTTGTAGACTTTCATGGCTTCGTCCAGATTCTTCTGCTCGACGTAGCATTCGATGAGAAGGTTCAGCACTGCTATTGAGATTTTGCGACCTTGTTGGTGAAGCTCTCGTAGCATTAATAGTGCATCTCTGAGTAGATCGGGCTTGTCTCGTAGGTAAAGAAACAGAGCTCGCGTCTGCGCGATGGTCGGCTCCAGCTTCTCCATAGGCATGATTGTAAGAATGCTCAAAGCTCGATTGGCATCGGGAGGTTTCGCGGAAAGGTATGCTTGTATGAGAAGCTCGAAATGAATCGGCTTGTATGCGGTCCCTCTCTTGCTGAGGTGCTTGAAGACCTCAGTTGCCATTGCAGCATCTCCGAATTGAGCCGCTGTTGCTAGAACGTTCATGCAAACCCCGGAAGAGAGATTGAGGTATCCCTGATTGACCTGGCACGTCCAGACGAAGGATGTCGCATCGTGATGTCGATACTCGCTAGCTTTGTCAAGCAAGAAACTCCATACGCTTCTCCTCAGATTTCGCTCTCCAGTATCGTAGCGCATGCGCATTATCCTGTAAGCCTCTTCTACCTCTCCTGCTTCGCACAGCATGAAGACAGCCATATCGTACAACCACGGCTCTACATGCATCTGATCCTGTCCCATCTTATCCAGTCTGAGGAGTGCCTGCTCAAATAGCGCATCTCTAAATAGTCCAGCAGCCACATCGTGTGCGCCATCTTCGCTCAGCTCATACCACTTCTTTCCCATGTATTCCAGAATATCTGACCGCAAAAGATGGTCCAGGTGTATGCTTAATACTTTCAGCGCAGCGTGACAAGTGCCCACGTCCGGCTGTAGACCATCTGCCCTCATCTCTTCCAACAGCTCTGATACGCGCCACGCAGCGCCAAGCTCGTGATGTACATTGACCGCAATAAGCGCATTGTATATTTGCAGGTTCGGCTTCTCGCCACGCTCTTTAACCAGATACTCCGCAAAATAGCGACATTGTCTCGCATGGCCTTTCACCGCTGCAGCTCGAAGTCGGCCGTATATGAATTCGGTTTCGTCTTGCTCTAAGTCTTGAGGTAGTGGTCGATCATTCGAAGCTAGTAAAGCCTTCGTGCCGCGAGTTCTTCCGTATCTGCCTATAGGATTGAAGACCTGTTTGTTGGCATATTGAGGAGAGGCATCGTATCGAACCTCGGAGATGGGTTCGAGACTGCGTCTTTTCGCGGACGTGGAAAATCGCAAACATTGCTGCAGTCGAATTGGGCGTTGCGTCCGTTGCAGGAATCGCGAGGCGCTGACAAGTGATGCTGGCGTCCATGAAGGACATGAACATTGCCAGAGCGAGTCAATGGCGACTTTGGCGGTGGTCATGTCATGTTTGTGCTGATGCGACAGGGCTGGGAAAAGATTCGAGGATCACGTTCAATGTGGGTCAGTCGCGTGAAAAGCGGCCAATGCGCGAGCTTAAATGGGTGATATATTAAAGGCGGAAAAACACTACACTAGAGGAACAGCATATTGAAAGATCACTCATCTGCACCGCCTATCACAGAAACACTCCTCTTGCCCTCATTACCGCGAGTAATTCTCGCAAAACTGGAGCTCGAGAGTCTCCAGGTCCAACCTCTTGTTTCGCTTGCTGAAATACGTCCTCTAGATCTTCTATCATGCCACTATATGCTCCTTCCATCTCATGTTTCCAATGTCTATCGACTTTGAGCCTGAAGCTCCCAAGATCAAACTCACCCAACCAGCGGCCAGAATGCAAGATGAATCCAAGCAGAACAACGATACGTATATTCTCGTGCAGGGCCTGATATCCTTCTGTTCGAGCGAGAAAGGTTTCCACTTCGCAATCACCATCTTCGTTGAAGCCTTGAAGATGGAAACGACATCTTCGATAGAATAGAGGTAGAATCTCTGCTCGAAGCCGAGCGTTGGTGAGTGCCAGAGGCGGCTGCCAACATCTGCGACCAGAGTATATGTTGTGGTACTGTTCCAGCTTGACGAGTGTCGGCACTGGGTCGAGATAGTTTTCTAGAACCAGTAGACGTAGTTCTTTTGGAAGCTTGAGCAAGGGACAGTCGCCTGGCAAATGCTGAATATCAGGGCGAATTGACGGATATTCGTTGCTGGACGACTTGCTGTCTACTTTCAAGACACCCGGATACTGCAGACTCGCGATCGATGCGCTCAACGCCGCCTTGAAGGTATGTGCATCAGCCATGTCTGCCTACTCCGGTAAGGTCACCCCAAGCACCTCCACAAGACGACGTAGGGTGTCGACTATCAGCAGGTCCGAACGCTCTGCTTGTCTGGCGTCGTCCACGATATCCTCAATCTGCGTGATGTAGATCGGCGGGATACTATTATACCAAAGATGTGGTCCAAGAATGCTGAAAGTCTTGAAATCGAAATCGATAGTTCCTCGAAAGTCCAAGATGCCGAACCTATGTTTAATGGTGATCTTCTGCAGATTACTTGCGATTTCTTTGCTTTGCTGAGCAATATCCAAGAATTTGCAAACTTCAATTCGTGCCCTTCGATAATGCAATGCGAGTAAGAAGCGATTTTGTCGATAAAACAATGCCAAAGTCTCGTTCCGTAGCTGCCGAGAGACTTGTGTAATTGCAGGTTGTTGTGCCTGAGTGAGCTTCAAATCACCACCAAAGATTGCAGGCGGGACAGAGAATTGCAGGAAAGAGGGACTGTAGCAGCCGCCAACAGTCAATGATCCTTGATTCTGCAAGAGATACTCGAAGATATCGAGCCTTAGCTCCGTCGGCAGCTCTAGTAAGCGTGAACGCTCCATGCGGCTCTTGACGGACTGCAGACCATTGAGTCGATGATCGACGACTGGAAAGCTCAGAGATGACTTTGATGGCGACGCTTGTGTGTCACGGAAATCCGAGAGAGTGCATGTAACAAAGGTGTCCTCACCGCACATCGGAGCAAATGGACGCTAGCACCGATCAGGAGCTGAGGTGGAGTTTATTGTTGGGATGAGCTTGGTAGCGCAGAGGCATTGCCATTCTCTGTTAGTAGCAGAGGAAGAATGCAGGCGAGTGAGAAGTCCAAAAGGACACGGTGGTGGATGTAGGAGCTTCTTGTGATAGAATCATCCAGACAAGACAGGCAAGGTACCACAACAGCCAAACGCCATTCCGGACGCCGATAGCAACATATCAACGCAAACCCCAATCCGAAGTATGATACAAGATTCGAATGACTTCGAATCGAAGCTGAAAGTCCGTATAGCCATGCAGGCGAACGTTTGCCATGCTCTCACAGCTGAGCAATCGAGATTCTCGTAGAGGGTAGATCATCTCGGTCACCAAGCGATCAATGCCGTCACCCAGTCGATTCACATCGTCTCGTTGCTCCAAAGCTGTGCGTCCGAGAGCATCCTCAATCATCCGAAGGAGACGCAGCGGCTTCTTGCTCAAGGGATGAATCCACTCATGCCTGTTCAGCACAGCCCACTCTTGACAATCCACGAGAAGTGATGTAGACCGATGAGCAGTCTCAAAGTAGCGAATCGATATGGTTGTGATGTGGTTGTGAATTGAGGCGTGATGAGAGAGCTCGCGGATCCATCGCTGTATCTGGCTTCTACTTTCTCGATATCTCAGAAGTAGTATGACCGGCCTGTCTTGATAGAGCTTTGATAAGGCCTCCCGGCGTATGAGGCTGCACACCTGTAGAAGACTCGGATGATAAGGCTCAGGTCGGCAGTTCCATGGCCATTTGGGCGGCTTGCCCACTATAATGCATCCGCCTTGATCCTTGAGCTCGAGATCGATGGCATGATCCCATATTTGGAGGCGAAGCTCTTTGGGTAGATCAAATATGCTCGTGGTGCTCATGTTATTCTGAATTGAGAACGCAAGCTATCGTCAGCAAGCGATGTTGAGTTTGTACAACATCAGGAGATCAGCGGCCATATTCTAGTCGTTGCCGAGACTCGATCGTAAGCTATGAGCTTACTCAATACGAGGGGATGCGAGCATCTTCAGGGCCACAGCGATGGCGCTATTGACGGGCCTATGGGTATTGTAGTGCAAAAGGAGTTTGTTGCGGTGAAGGGAGGGGATGGAGAGGCAGTCTTGGCAGTGATATATGGCAAGAAATTGCGATCCCTCAGGCATGACGGGTGTATCCGCTAGCGCTCGCCAAGAACAAAGTGCGGGAGCCGCCACCCACTTGAAATTCCCTGTGAACCTCACGACCGCTGCTGCTGTCAAGCCATCGCCAGCGACATCTTCACCCAACGACCGCAAAGATGTCTCTCGTTTCCGGCGAGAAGTCGAACTTTCAGTTCATCCTGCGTCTCCTCAACACCAACGTGCGTTACCCCGAATCCCGCCCGGCGCAAATGCGACAAATATCTTGTCACGAGAGGCGCGGAGAAGAGAGATGGCAGATTGCGGCAGAGACTGACGGTCGGCATACAGGTTGATGGCAAGCAGAAGGTCATGTACGCCATGACTAAGATCAAGGGTGTCGGTCGCCGATACTCCAACTTGGTCTGCAAGAAGGCCGATGTTGATCTTAACAAGCGGTACGCCTCCCACGAAAATCTGAATCCGAATAGCGTTACGACAGGATTCCATCAATATGCAATGGCCTCGTACTAACATTACCATCACAGTGCCGGCGAGCTTACCTCCGAAGAACTAGAGCGTATCGTCACTATTCTCCAGAATCCAACCCAATACAAGATCCCAACCTGGTTCCTCAACAGACAGCGCGACATCGTGGACGGAAAGGACGGCCAGGTGCTCGCAAACGGCGTGGACAGCAAGCTCCGTGATGACTTGGAGCGCCTGAAGAAGATCCGCGCTCACCGTGGTCTCCGTCACTACTGGGGTCTTCGTGTCCGTGGTCAGCACTCCAAGACCACCGGTCGTCGTGGTAGGACCGTTGGTGTTAGCAAGAAGAAGGGATAGTGGTATGCGAGATGTTTTCTGTGCTTTGATGGTGTGGTGGGAATGGCGTCTATACTCGGCACATTGCTTTGGGCGTGTTGTTATGCATTGATGGATGCACGGGTGGTCTGTGACAGCGGCAGAGACGCAAAAGTAGCATGACCAGAATCCAATCATCAAGTGCAGCGTTCGAATATTCGATGTCCATGATTTGCATGAACAAATCCCCGGCATACATAGCGATGCCTTGGTAGGCAAGACTTGTTGTGCGACGGAAGACGGGCACAAGAGCAACTCATGTGCGAATGACTTCATCCACGAGAAAACGCTGATCATCGTGCATACACAGATGCTGCGGAGGTATCCTGTCCAGCCGCCAGCCTTGAGCAGCGGCTGCGTGCTGAGAACTGACATGCCACCATTGGTCTGCTAATCACGGAACCAGAACAAACTGCAGGCTTCAGCCCTTCTGCAACTCGCTCTCAGAATCCTCGTCGATTTTGCAGGTCCTCTCCTTGACTTGACCATATCCATGTCACCCATCCTCTCTTCCGGCACCCTGGCTTCCTGGGCCTTTATGAATTCCTGCATTTCATCAACACTTATTTCACCTTCTCCATCACGACAAATCCTGAGAAACTTCTCATTTCTTCCCAGTCCATCTGCGCTTTACTCTCATCCTCGATCTTCTTTTCCTGCTCTTCACGACCTCTTCAGCCGGCTCCGGACCAAGACTCGATTTTACCTTATCGTAAATGGCTTGATATCCCTCTTGTTGCCGCTCAACATCATCAAACACTGAGAACTAAAAGAGACGCGACGTCAGGAGAGATCAAGTGGAGAACACTTGAAGAAAAATTCACGTTTGTCACTGCCCACTATTTGAAAGGTCTTCTGCCATTTCCCTGATGCTCTCTTGCTTCCATTGGTGCCTGGCCTTTACTTCAGACTTCCCAGATTGCTTCTCGGCTTGTTCCCGCTGCTCTTCAGCCCTTCGAAGCTGTGCCTGGGCTGCCATGCCTGGGCATGAATGGGTGCTGACAGGATCGACATTGATGTTCTCCAAGACTTTCTCTAAGTTAAAAGTTCTGCGGAGAGCTTCCAGACTTTGAACACTTCACGCTATATGCAAGCTATGCGCCACGAGTGGATACTTGACACCGCAGCATATGCTTTGAACTCTCACAGCTCTCACATATCGTTGGATAAAAAGGCGAGAAATTCGTCTCATCCTCCAAGAAGGCTTATGTTCTTTCACGGACCTGACCTAACCTTCTGGAATTCCCTGCTTTGTATGCAGTGGCCTCTCCGTCCTCGCATGGCACGCGGGCTCTTCCCATCCCTACATCACTACCACGCGATAAGAGCAACATCTGCCACGCGTGGAGGGTCTTAAATAATGGACACACTACATTAATAAAGCTGCAGAAACCTGGGACACGTCTGGGGAACAAAGATCAGATTATCCGGCGGGTCGAGCCTCCAGGCACACATTGTGTTCAAGGACCGATGCAGAGGGCGGCATATTATCTCACTGGTTTTTGGAGCTCTGCTAATGAGCTGTACAGACTGCATCACACGCAGGCTATCAGCATAAGAATTGACCTTCGCCAAACATTCGACTCCATCAAATGAACACTGCAGTCGTCCGAACTGTCTGCTTCGCAACTCGCACCACATCGAATCCTGTTGCGACTATCGACTATGGCACAAGCCTCCACAACAACGGTACGCACTCCCGCAATTCGTTCTCGCTGAGATCTTCCTCCTTCATCAAATATTCGACCTTGACACCTTCCTTGCGTTTGCGGTCATTAAAGTCATTCCTTTCGTCGAGCTTCCGGATCATTCGCTGATACAACTTGTTCAACTTTGTCCAATCTCCCTCCTCTCCGCCGTGGTCTTCCTTAGAGTCGTCCGTCACTCGGCCGACCTGATCTTTGATGAAGTCTTGCATTTTCTTTATCTGCCCCTCGCCTTGTGGATACCCGCCGCTGATTCTGTTCTCGATGTCACGGAATCTCTGATCGTTACGATCACGATCAGCTTCCGATTCCATCCTAGCCCGACCTTCTTCCCGACGTCCTCTTAGGAATTGCTCGGCTTTGGGACCCATGCAACTATATTGCTCCTGCTCGTACATGGTCCGCTCAACAGCACCAAATTGCCTCGCATTCTGGAGGTAAGGAGCCTGAGAGGGTCAGTATAGAACTGGAAGAGTATTGCACAATTAGATTGCCAGAAACACACGTTGGCCTCAGACCACGACTTGAAAGGCTCTCTGGTCATCCCCTCTGTCAGGCCCACCTTCCATTCTTTTCTCGCCTTTTTCAGTTCACGGGCCTCCATCATGAGCAAAGTAGGTCTTGCTAGGATGTCAAGAGAAGTTCATAGCTCTTACGACGGCCGCAGTCAGATATATAGCCGGCCCACAGCTCTCCTCCATACTTGTACAAGCAGGCATCACCTGATCTGAGAAGATCAGGCCATATCTCAGTCTTTACCATGGTGCCATCAATCGCGAACGCGAACTCCTCTATCAAGCCTCAAAGAGCTTCCAGACTAAGCCACATGTAAGCCATAAGCCATCAAGAGGAGATGGGTTGAAGAATGTGCACATTTGAGCGATTCCGTGTTCTGCAAAGTATCTGCTTTTACGAGAAAGTCCGGAATCAGTTTCTTTCAAGGGAACCAATGAACAGCAGAAGTTGAGATTGTGGTCACGAGAATGCAAGTATCTGGAAAGATCGTCTTAGCAACGGCTAGTTCTATTCCTCCGCGCCCTCACATCTCCAACTTCATTTCAGCGAGGCAACAACCTAAGTCCCCTCGGCCTTATCCCATTCAAGCCTTAAGTCCATCTCCACCTTCGCAGCCATCTTCGCCCCCAAATCGTCACCCTGTAGCTGCAATTTTACCCACTGCTCCACACCCGTCGGTTCTCTTCCCAACAGCCATCTCAAAACATTCGAACTTCCCTTCAAACCCCTACGGTTATAAAACAAAAGCAATCTCTCAGCTTCGTCCCTACAGGCATCTCCCCTTCAGATCACCCTCCGCGGCCTGTTGCATACTAACACCCTCTGCCGTCCCGGAATATATAATTGAAGGGTCTTTACTCGGATCTCCAAAAGAATATAACATAAATTTCTCAACTCCCCTCTCAAAACTTGGAGTTTCAATCTCAACCTCTTTGCCTATGACTTTGCTTATTGTTTCAATTATCTCCTTATCGCTCACGAGAAGTGTAGAGCAAACAGGATATTCGGCGAAAGCATGATGATCAGGTCCTTCGGGTAGAACTTTGGCTGCGACTTCTGCTAGGTCTCGGAGTACGATTACGCTGTTGGGAATTTCGGGTTTCCATAAGCGTTCGATGACAGGGTTTTCAGATGAAGCTAGAAGTTGAACGGGGTAGGCGTCCATGAAATGGGTATTTCATTTTGAGACGGTCTGCTGAGGCTTGGGTGCGGGCTGCTGGACGTAGATCGAATATGCATCTCATATATAGGAGAGGGATGAGGTGGGTGCATTGTTTGCCGCTTGGGCAGGTGTATGGCCAGAATTGGAGCCATGGTGTTTGGAAGGAGGCGGTTTGAGATGGGCTGGATTGTCTTCTGCTACGAATGCTTGTTAGTATACGCTGTTTGGCACGTTAGGTGTATTGTTACTGACCGGACTTCTGTGGTCTTCTTATACCCGGAGTCACTATGGGGCGCAATTTAGTACTTGAGCTCTCTGAAAGGTGTCAAAATCCGAACTCCAATCAATATCAATGGTTTGCAATGGCGATAGCTGCAAGTCAGAGGACACAAGGGTGTATTAAAGGCTTAGGGTTCTTGCTTCGCGACCGACCCTATGCGATAGTCAGTTGCTCCTTCATGACCTCAGCCTTACCATGCACCCAAATAGCCTTTCTTGGTTTAGCTCAGATTTCGTGAGAGGCCGGTGGCATTGGAAGTCAGATTGAACTTCAAATGCAATTCATGGTTTCGAGCTCCTCGTCGGTCAAAAACATCCTTCACTGTCCGAACCCGGAACGCCTCGTGATGCAATAAACAATCATCAACATTAAATCTTGTACACCATTCCTCCGCTCAGCATTATCTTGTTGCGATCATGCAGCTCTTCAAGTGCTTTCTGTGCTTCCTCATCCTCAAATCGAGTTTCGCCACTTCGTAACCTGCCATTGACTGCTGCAATCAGAGGTTCCACATCCGCGGCGTCGTTGGCAAAGAGTGGGCCTTCAATCAATTGCCCCAGGGCGGACTGGAATGTCTGAAGACGAGCAGCTGATATTGGCTCAGGTTCAACGTCCGCTTCTTTTTGCTGTTCATTCTCCTGTGACTCGTCCTGGAGGAGCTGTGAAGCTGGAAGAGAGGACGCCAAACTTGCTTGCGAGCCATTGACGCCGTTGGTCTGAGTGGTGCGCTGTGTGCGTTGTGTCCGGGCCGGCGTCGAGTTGTAGAGATCTTCTTCCTCCTCGTCATTTTCGGCGCCCGCTCCAGCATTGTTTGAGGATGTGTGTCCGTTGGCACCTTTGGCTGCATTTGCAGCCCTCGTACCTCGACCAGGAGTGCGAATTGATCGCCGTCCATTCGCTCCCCGATAAGCACCATCACCACCATTGTCATCATCGCTGCTGTCGGACTCAGAGTCTGTGTCCATTGCCTCAGGAGAATGCCTAGCTCTCTTCCGTCTCCTCTTCTCATCTTCGACGACTTCTTTGAAGAGAGCGAACCGAAGTATGCCTTCTGCAATTTCAGCATCCTTCTCGTCAACACGATTTGACAATCGTGATTTGGCGTGGGCTGTCGCCAGACGAATGAGGGTCTCGAGCGTACGAGCAGTCATGGGCGAGGTCTTGCGCTGGTTGCCTTCCATCTCGTCGTTTCTCAGTGCACTATACGCAGCCACAATATGGTCCGCAGCACCCTTGGTCAAGATGGGCTTTATTCGTGACTTGACGTACTGAATGTACTTCTTAATGAAAGGTATGCTGAGCACTTCTCGGCGCTGGTTGGCCCCTCGTCCTCTGGTGATGGTCACACCAGTATGTAGCATGGCATCGTACTTTTCGTATGGATCTGTGGTCTTGTTGGAGTTGTCTCCTTCTTCTTCCAGACCCACGCCGAGAGTTTGATTGGCTTGCTCGCGGACTGGAGCTCCTTCTTCGGTTCCTGGCTGGCGGTAACGATGCATGCGAAGAACGTGCTCGGAGACTTGTCGATCTCTCATATCCTCGATGTCATCTGTCACAACGAAGAGCAAGTCGAATCGCGATAGCAGCGAGTCTGGAAGTGCAATGTTCTTGTGAGGATCCTTGTGAGTGTCGTACTGGCCGTAGATTGGGTTGGCTGCAGCAATGACTGAGCATCGCGCATTCAGAGAGGTGTGAATGCCAGCCTTTGCGATCGTCACTGTCTGCTGCTCCATGACTTCGTGAATGGCCACTCTGTCGACATCGGACATCTTATCGAACTCGTCGATACAGACTACGCCTCG
Organism: Pseudocercospora musae; assembly: GCA_001578225.1. Taxonomy (NCBI): domain Eukaryota; kingdom Fungi; phylum Ascomycota; class Dothideomycetes; order Mycosphaerellales; family Mycosphaerellaceae; genus Pseudocercospora; species Pseudocercospora musae. The sequence continues at coordinate 24,599 of LFZO01000352.1, read as the reverse complement.
GTCTCCAAGAACCATAGCTCCGGCCTCCAACCGTCGCTCGCCAGTCTCTTTATCGGATGTGACAGCTGCCGTCAGACCAACACCGGAAGATCCACGGCCAGTCGTAGCAATCGCCAAAGGCGCAGTATTGAGAACGAATCTCAAAAGTTGTGACTTGGCAGTAGATGGGTCACCGACCATGAGAATGTTTATGTCACCACGGAGATGCGTGCCGTTGTCAAGATTTTTCTCCATTCCACCAAGCAGCATGAGCAGAATGGCCTTCTTGATGTAATCATGGCCGTAAATGCTGGGCGCAAGTGATTGTGAGAGCAGGTCAAAGACTTTTCGCTGCTTCGAAATCTTGTTGATGTTTCTGATATCACCATCGGTGATGACCTGCTGGGCTATGCCTCCGCCAGACTTTGACGAAAGCAGAATCACATTGTTCGCCAGAATCAGCGTTTTGAAGGTCGAACTGCCCTGTCCAGCATTGCGGTTTCCAAGAGATCGATAAATTCCGACGAGCTGTATCCGGTCACCAGGCTTCACTCTGTCTACCATGTCGTCGTCCATGATCACATCTACACCGCGCGGCAGCTGACCAGCAGGCGCTCGCTCTGGCATCTCTTGTATGGAGACCGTCTGATGGTCTCTGTATGTGCAGTATCCGTACTCTGTGACGAGGGGATTTCCTTCGCCGTCTTCCGTGGGGTATACGCTTGTGCTTGCTGCTCCGCTCGCAGTCATTGTCTGATCTCGATATTCTCTGAAGTGGAATGTTGACTTTCGCTCGTTCCAATGCACACTCTTGACCACCTTAGGCCGCACCAGGGAGCATTTTGTGACAATGCCCTCCAGGGCAACCATGTGATTCAGGAATTGAGAGCACAGTGTGCGCGGGTTACAAGCATACTCGCCAAAGCTTCCAACAAATGCGCAGTAGTACATTGCCTCTTCGTCGACTTGCTGCGTGGCTCGATTTCGCAATGTCTGTACGATATTGAAGAGGGCTCTATCAAATGCTTGCGTCCAGTCGAAGGGCTGGTTGAGAAGGCCATCGGCCATCTCTCGGTTGTGTTGTCGGACTTCATCGATGCTGACTGTCAGCCTTCGTAGCCCGCGATTGAGCATGAGCAAGATCTCGGCCTGGTAGCTTCGCGCTCGCTGGTCCTCTATATGCTGTTAGCTGTCTCTCTTTTCTCGTCCTTCCCGTCTGCGGTACGTACGAGGATCGAGGAACTCCTCTGCAGCGCGAATACGATCTCTGACCGCCTCATCTCGAAGCTGGATGCCGTCCATTGTGTATAGTGTGCTGCGTCAATGGAGATGTGGTGGTGCGGAGGAGACAATGTGGATGAGAAACGCCCGCCGTGCGATTCAAACGACGCGCCTTCCCGGAAAACGCGAACAATCGCGCTAGTGGTCTCTAGCGCGTAATCCCTGTAAGTACTTGCATGAGAACTCAGAACTGGCAAATTTCACCAGATTGTGAGACAGACATTACGGCTTTGAGGGAACGACGACTCGCGACGACTCGGAGATATCTTCGGTTCGAGCGTGGTGAAGTCGAACTCGGTTCAGAGTAAAGTACGGTGTTGATGAGTCTGATCAAACGGTTCTAGTTTGCAGCATAGTGTCGATCACAGAGCTACTGTTTGCATGAGCCGATTCAAAAAATGTTCTATGAACGTCGTGTGCATAGAGAAACCAATCCATAGCAATATCAAGCCAGTGTGGATTGCTAAAAGCAAAGGAAAAGATTCATGATGTGCTGAAGGACTTTCACAAGCGTGTGCCCAGGTTCACAGTTGCTAAATAATGGCAAAAAACGATGTGTCACAGGATGATTTCCCAGCGATTATAGGATCCTGTGGGCAGCAATGTAACGTGGGACGACGAGAGTAGGATTCGAACCTACGCCTCCGAAGAGAATAGATTTCTAGTCTATCGCATTAGACCGCTCTGCCATCTCGCCCTGTCTGGTGGAGGTTGGGCGATGGAAGAATGTTTCTTATGAGTACGTCAGAATTTCTGACTCACGGTGCGTCGGCTAGCGGCTGCGGCCTTGTCTGTGCGTTTGAGACCAGGCTTACAGCGAGCTACTCGTGGAGCTACTCAGCATTTTCCCGACCTGTAGTCGACTCTTGGTGCGCTGCTCAGGCTGTCGGTATCAAGACTTGTACTACTGCGAGCTTTCCATGACTGGAAATTTGGTATCTGTTCTGACGCCGAAGTCAGGGTCCTCATGAAACGCTCTTCTCGACAAAGCCATGCTATCCTCCTTTTCGTCCGATATGCGCTTCACATTCCCCCAGCACCGCTTCCGCTTCCTACACAGCTCTTTGCAACACTCGTTTGCGTGTCCTCATTCGAGTGTGGTAACTCGGCTCTTGTTCAGCCGCGATGGATGCTCAGAATCTGTCGTGCGGCATCATTGCTCGACTCTTGAGTTGATCATAAACACTCTCTGTCGGTACCGAGAGCATTGTCCAGCCGTGTTGCTGTTCGAGGAGGGAGCGCGATTCAGAGCTGCCTTGCAGTTGCGGCTCTGAGGTCCACGTGCCGTGCGGCAGGCATCGTACTGAATGGCATCATGTTCTCCTTCTACATCCGATCGTCAATCCCATGCAATCTTCTCTCTAGCCATTCCCGTCTCTGAGAGCTCTTCCGCGTACTTGACGAGGTTCCGGAGAAGAATTTTGTGACGATCGGCTCCTCGCGTTAGATCAATGCCGAAACCTAACGACAAGGCCAGACCCAGCCCCTCGAGCGGACAGTGGCACATGTGCTTCTGCGAGGTGTGTCCCAGCAGCGCCAAGTCTGCTAAGTGCTTGAAACACTCGGACCAGAGAATGCGAACAGACACACAGCCGGATCGCATTCGGACCTGTCAATATCAACGTCAGGTCATAGTCCGGAGTCCGTTGAGGGGAGCCGAAGCCAGTGCATATTAAAGAGTCGACCAAGCCCCAGAACAGCGGGCGCGACGAGCACCTCCAGACTGCGCGGATTCTGAGACACCATGCAGCACGGAGGCTACCAATCTGCAGACGCCGCACTGCAAACCGCCGTTTCCGCGCCTTCTGGGCTACTCCTCGTTCAGCCCAGCACCACGCAGGCATTCGCTTGATGAGGCTGAGTGAACGTTCTATCGGGACCGAGACCCATTGCGGCACCGAATCAGAACTCGCACCAGATTACTACACGACATTGGAACAGAGTAGAGTTGCAGGCTTGCAGCACGAAACCATGCTTGCAGCATCTTCCCTCTGGAAATCGCCCTTTATAATTGGCCTTTTTCCGCAACACGTGATGTAAGCCTCCGTCCAGGCTCACCCGTGGCGTGCGTACTCCCAAAGCACCTGGCATCTGTTGCGCTGAGTTTGCAATACCTGGTAGGCAAATCCAGACATTATTGCGTCTGTCGTAGAACCAAGAAGCAGCCTCTCCCCCTTCCCGCTCCTTTGAGTGCTTTTCGCATGTTCCTTTCTAAAAGCCACTGACCAAGATGGAGCCTTTGGAAAGACTGCCGGCCCAGCTGGGGCACATGACAAGGCAAGCGATGGAGCTCCTTCAGAACAGTGCCAGTAGATGTGCGATTTCCTGCCAATGCACATCTGGACTGGCCATTAGCGGTGCGATACTTGCTGTCCTCACAGCATGTGTGACATACCAGCTTCATTTCCATCCACTCGCCAAGTATCCTGGCCCGCTGCTCGGAAAGCTCACTCAATGGTATGATGTGTACCATGCATATGTGGGAGACAAGCACATCCTCTTTTACCACCTTCATCAGAGATACGGAACGGTAGTTCGTTTCTCGCCAAATTCGCTTTCGATCAATGATCCGGCTGCGCTCAAGGTCATCTATGCTCATGGCGCAAACGTACAGAAGTCAGTCTTCTACAAGTGCTTCCGAGCAGCTCCCACAGCAATCAGCACCCTGCTAGCCACCGAGAAAGCTCACCACGCACGAAAGCGAAGGATCATGGGACAAGCATTCTCTGACTCGGCCTTGAAAGGATTCGAGGAATACGTCGTTGCACTTACTGACAACCTCGTGACTCGTGTGCACACTGCCATTTCCAGACCAGACGGTGAGAAGACGCGATGGAGTGCTCCTCTGGATATGGCAGCATGGTGCAATTGGCTGGTCTTCGACATCATGGGCGAGCTGGTTTTTGGGCGTTCTTTCGGCACGCTTGGAGAAAAGCCGGAGAACAGGCGAGGCATATTCCTGCTTGGACGAGCTGCAAGAAGGAATTATGTCGTGGCTGCCATGCCAGCGTTGCTATATACTGGTCTGGAGAAATGGCTACCACTCATCCGCGGGCTCTTCCTCGACCGCTGTCAGTATCTCGCCTTTGGCAAGAAACAAGTGATAGAGCGGACCAAGGAACAAGGATTCGGTCAGCCTGACTCTCCCTCAGGCGAGACCGGACGCAGAGACATCTTCTCCTTCCTAATGACCGCCAAAGACCCCGAAACTGGCGAAGGCATGCCAATGCCAGAATTGTGGATGGAAGGCAACACCTTAATCGTAGCCGGATCCGACACCACTTCCACGTAAGTCACTTCAACGGTACTCTCATTAAGCATACCGAGCACTAACCCATGCCTAGTACATTGGCAGCAAGCCTCTACTACCTCCTCCACAACCCTCACACCCTCCAAAAACTCCAACACGAAATCCACACAACCTTCACATCCCGCTCGGAAATCCGCATGGGCCCCCAAATGCAATCCTGCACTTACCTCCGCGCAGTCATAGACGAAACCATGCGCATGACACCAGCAGTAGGCGGCCTCCTACCTCGGGAGATCCTCCCAGGCGGCCTAGAAATCCCATCCTTAAACCTCAGTCTGCCAGCCGGAATAGATGTCGGAGTACCCATCTACGCAATTCACCACCATCAAGACTATGTCGTCTCATCTTTTCTATTCGACCCATCCCGCTGGCTTGCCACCGACGAGAAAGTCGCTCCTCATCCGCAATGTAAGGAGGCTCTGATGGCGGTGTATAACCCCTTTTCCATCGGTCAGAGAGCCTGTCTCGGAAAGCCACTGGTGTATATGGAACTGATGATTTCGATTGCGAGGTTGGTTTGGGAGTTTGAGATGAGGTTGAGTCCAAAGCAGAACCTGAGTGAAGGGATAAGGAAGGAGGTGAGGAGTGGTAAGAGGCAGAAGTATGAGTACCAGTTACAGGATTGGTTTATGAGTCGGAATGAAGGGCCGTGGGTTGAGTTTAAGGTGCGGGAGGATGGGGCATGTTAAGATTACATGTATGTGCTATTGTGATGTATACGTTGATTTGGTATGCATACTGTCGTCTTGAGACTATCTAACAATTAATCGTACATTTACAAACAGCTGGCGTACCTAAATGCCAGTGACCGGGAAACGCTTTGAGTTGTCGACAGTAGTGCTTATATGCTGAAGAAAGATGACGGCAAGCGTCGATGCTGCTTTGAGGGAATATACAGTTGCAGTCTCGACATTCGTCTCTTTTGCAGATTTTTGGCCCCCGGAACTCCTAGAACACCCACAATGTTAATCACTAAATGCACCCTATAGGAGGCATGCCCATGCCCATGCCCATGCCCATGCCCATCGCGTGCATCGGCATCGATGGCATCATGTTAGACATGTTAAACATGCCGCAGCCTGCACAAGAAATGTTAGCGCCAACCCCAAGTGGGTCTCCAACTGTCATCACGACGTCTCCAACCGAGACCGCAATGGAAGTTCAGAAAGCAGCCTGATGGAGAGGCAAGAACACTCAGCAAAGGAGTGATTGATGGCGAAGGGAGGTAGGTAGGAGAACTCACCTTTATTTCTTCGTTTCGCTCTGCGGTTCGCACGGTAAAAGAGATCGAAAGGTCCAGAGAAGTTTTCCACGTCGCCATCTCCATCCCACACACCATTGTCGTCCATGTCGTCTAGGCCATCCAATAGAGTGGTAGCACCGCCGAAACCGCCGATTCCGCCCATCGGCCACGATGGATAGCTGGACATGCCTCCAGCGCACATTGAGCCGCCGAATGGAGTTGATGGATAGGATGACATGAAGCAATCCATTCCACCATCTCCCATCATGTGCGGACCCATGGACATGGGCATCATGGGCGCGGCTGTGTATCCAAGTGGGAACGGGGCTTGGGGATGTGGGTAGCTTCCAGCACTGAAAGGTGTGTTGTGCATGCCGTGCCGGCCCATGCCGCCCATGAGAAAGTTGATTTGATGTACTGGAACTGCTCCACCTGGCCCAAAGGGTGAGGCTCCTGCTTCTCAGTCAGATGTGTGCTGGGGTGGGACAGGTAGTGATGTTGGAGAGATGATCGGGTTGCATTTATTGTTGAAGTCAGTGCTGGTCTTGAGGTTGAAAGTAAATACCGAAGCCTTTTGCTCTCCGGCCCAAAGTGGGCATGCCTGTGCTCGACATGACTGAGTCTTGCATGAAGGGATTCATCTTGATCACAGTTGTGTGCTTGCTGGAAGACAAAGAGCAATTGGCACTTATATGCTCGAGCTTCAATGTCGTCAGCGTGAACGTGCTTGGCACATGAAATAAATGAGGTCAGTATGTGACACTGTTCCACCTGGCGAGGCGCCCAAAGATCGGGAGGAAGGAGAAGTCAGAGTGAAGGCAGACCATGGCAGAAGCTTTAAATGCATCAGGCACGTAAACGCGGGCCGTGGTGGATGGGGGGGATGTAGGGTAGCGGGATTGTCAAGCTCGTTGTCGCCAGTCGATGGCTCTAGATGGATGTTGTGTCATGCTGGTGTGAGCTTGTGGTTTCTTGGTGGTGACGCGGTGCTCTTGTCAAGCGTTGATCGGTCCATACAGAAGCCGCTTCATGGAAGGCCGGCGTATTGAGCATGACAGCTTGCGTTACACGGAGACTGAGAAGTTCAGTAGCAGCAAACAAAGCTGCCCGCGCCAAACCATTCGGCCATGTTGCCGTTTCCGAGAAGGCCATAGATTTTCTTGGATGACATTGCCATTGCCTTCCAACAACGCCAGGCATGTTTCGAGGCCTTCGACGGTGCAGGAGCTATGCATACCCGCACTACAGGCGCGTGCATAGAGGTGAATGATTATGACCATGACCATGACCATGACTATGAACATGACCATGACTATGAACATGACCATGAATAGATGATGATGATTATGATGATGATGATTATGATGATGATGATTATGATGATGATGATTATGATGATGATGATTATGATGATGATCGCACGCAGGAGAATGTATGATCGATGTCTTGTTATGCAGTAACGGGGAACGCGAAAACGAAAACGGACGGAGACGTCCGAGCTTCCTTTTCCACGCGCCACGGCCCATGGCCTTTTCGACACTCACTTCTCTGCGAAGCACGCGAGCACTGCAAGGCCATCAACCAATCCACGCCCAACCACACCGTCGCATCCTATTTTTCCATCTCTCACGTCCCGCATCCACAGGGACTCCGAGCGCATCGACCACTTTCACGCCAGCGAACAAGCAGAGCACCGCATCCTGTCCGCCAACCTCCCTCTTCTTGCACCCACACCACCTCCAATGGCTCCCTCTACATTCGCCTCGGCAGCTGCCGGCAACACGAACAGCAATTCGCAAGGCCCTACACGTGATGCTGCAAGCGACTGGTGAGTAGTGTCCGACATGGAGGCCATGCACTGGCAGCAGGAGGCGTTGCAGAGGCGCAAAAGTGCTACAAGGCTGGAATATGCGCCGTGGAGCTTGTAGACATTTCACAGCCGAGTATGCGCTAATATGTGCGTGTGAAAAGGTCCCGTAGAACGAACGGCGCGACGCAGACATTCCGCAGACCGTCTGGCGCAACCACCACTCCCTCCACAGTCCAGCAACACGATGGTCCCGCCCCCCGCTATGTTCCGCCACACCGCAACGGCACCCTTCCCGACACGCGATATAACAAAGATCAGCTCTTCGATTCCTTCAGGGTCCAGCAGACGTTAGATGGAGGATTATCTGACGGGCTGTCAGAGCTGTTTGTCGGTGGCTTCAATCCAGACATGGCAAATGGAGGTTCGGCGGGCTGGGGCCGAAACGAACACAACCGAGACATGCAGCCTGGTCCGGATGTCTGTTGGGACAGAGACTCTTCTCACGAGCCTCTTGGACTGCAAGACATGGACGATGAAGAAAGAGAGGTAAGTTTGGAAACACGCAAGACACTAGGCCTCGGTAGCAGTGCATTTCACTGACACGCGCTCAAGTACTTTACAACTTCCGTCAACACGCCCATAAAGCCTGCAAGTAAGGAGAACCAATCCAACGGCATGCCTGGACGCAAGATCAGCATCTCAAACAGTGCGACGACTCCTGGAGCTTTTGGACCTCTGTCGCCAAATGTTTCTCGTGGTGGCGGACGGCGTCGGGACACTAGTGATTCATATCCATTCCCGCAAAACAATGTCTCCTCTCCTGGTGGCTTCAACCGTGACGATGGACGTGCCGCTTCGCCCCCACCCTCGCTCCTTCGCAGACGCCCCGATCTGAACAAGTCTGAAGAGAAGGATAGCGAGGATAAAGGTGCGTCAGGGGCACCTTTTGGGACTCTGAAGCGGCACCCGACCGGCCCTCTTTCTGCTCAATTCCCTGCGCCGGCTTCCCCGTGGACATCTGGTCCGCAAAGCGCTGGCTTGTCGCCCATGGGATCGTTTGGCAACTTCGGTCTGGGAAGCAATATTGCCCAGCCTGGAACGCCCACTGACAAGAGGCCCGGACTTGGCAGTGGAAGGTCTGAGAGCAGATTCAAAAATGTCATGCATAAAGATGGGGAGGAAGGCGGGGCGAGGACTGTCGAAAAGAAGACAAGCATGTCTAATCTGGCGAGAGTCAATGAGAATGAGTCGTGGCGACCTTGGGATCGCATGGATCGAGCCAACGAGCCTTTGGACGAAACTGAAGAGGACTTGCCCACTGGAAGTGCTGCACTGGCCGCTGATGCTGATATCGGCCCTCCAAATCAACGGCAAGGATATCGCGGCTACGGAACCCCCGGTCGCCAAGGCGCACAGGAAGATTTCGGGTTCGGCGCCTTTGGCATGACCTCCGACAACACCCACGCATTCGGACAAGGATTTCATCCTGCTAGGGAAGCTTTTCACCAGACTCCTGCGCATCAGCGCGTGGGCCTGCAGCCAGAGGGAGTCAATGATCCCATGAGTCCGACAAACACCAATCCATACCAATCACCAGAACGACATGGCATCGATCGCTCGGCCGAAGACACTGGAAGTGAGGGCAATGACTTGCAGCACAGTCACTTGCCTGGTCTTGGGCAGTTCAACGTAGATCCCGCTCAGCAGCTTGGAGGTCTGGGAGGAATCAGTACACTACCCAACCTTGGTCGTGCTCACGCTCAGGGTCCAGCCAGCGATCGCAGCCAAACCTCTAGCGTTGGTCCCCATCGCGCTTTCTCTGGACTCGGAGGACTCAGTGGTCTTGGTAGCATTCCAAACATGCCAGGATCGGCAGGCTGGCCTGTGTCGCAAGGCGGTCTTGGTACGCCAAGCAGACAAACTGCTGGACTCTCTAACGCCTTCGGGGGAGGCATCTTTTCCAATCAAATGTCGGATCTGCAATCCTCAGGACTGGCAGGACTTGGTGGTGCTGGGCTTATGAGCCCACAGGGTGGATCATTTGGTGGCAGCAGAATGGCCAGCATGTTTCCGCCTCAAATGCAAGAGCAGATGCAGCATCAGAACCGCGACGGAAGTAACGAAAGAGCTGCGCAACCTTTCGGTGGACTCGGCGAATTCGGCCGTTCGACAGAAAGTCCTTTCGCAAACCAAGGCTTCAACGATCTCGCATCAAAGGGCCAACATGATCCAAACGAGCACCCGCGTCAACAAGAGCAGCTTCAAACTGCCGGCCAAAATCAGCCACCCGGCAGTTCTGCTTCAAATCTCCCTCCCGCGCCACAGCAGAAGACAATGGTCATGCCAGATCGCATGCGATGGATCTACAAGGACCCACAAGGCCAGACTCAAGGTCCATGGTCTGGCCTGGAGATGCATGACTGGTACAAGGCAGGATTCTTTTCTCCAGAACTCTTGGTCAAGAAGTACGAGGATCTCGACTATGAGCCTCTCGCTCAGCTAATTAGGAGAATTGGCAATTCTCGCGAGCCTTTCCTTGTCCCACAGATTGGCATTCCACATGGACAGACTGCTCCAAGTGGCCCAGGTGCATGGCCTGGCTCGATTGGGTCCTCCGGCTCTGCACAACCACCTTTCGCATCCAGCTTCCCGAGCTTCGGAACCACCCTGACAGCAGACCAGCAGAATGCCCTCGAGCGTAGGAAGCAAGAGGAGCAGTATCTCATGGCTCGCCAGAAGGAGCATCTCGCCCAAGCTCAGATTGCGCAGCGAATGCAGATGCAAAGCGGAGGACACCCTGGCATGGGACCTGGTGGTCAGCTGCATCACCACAGCAGCGCCCACAGTCTGCAGTCTCAGCCAAGCTTTGGAAGCATTACTAGTCCAGCTGCCGGCTACCAACCAAGCCCCATTCAGGGCCCGACCTCTGCTGGTCAAGGTCAACAGCCCCAAGGTTTCTTCGACAACTCTTTTCGTCAGCCACAGGGAAGCGCTTTGGGAGCGGTCGGTGCCCCATCACTCGGCCACATCCGTGAGGAAGAGATTCCAAGCATGATGGATCGTATGGACCTAGGCACTCGCCAGCAACCAGGTCATTTCGGCGCACCAGGCCAGCCATTTCTCGGCCAACAGGGCCAACAGCAGCCACAGCCAGATGCCCATGAAGGCAAGGTCCAGCAGATGCTGCACGACCGCAACCGCTTGCAGCAAGAGCAAGCCGAACATGATGCACGACAAGAATCGAATGACCAGCAAGAAGCTCAAATGTCGGCGGAGCGACTTCAACACTTCCAACAGCTGCAAAACGAAGCGCTGCAGCAGGCACAACACCAGATCCAGGAGAAGTCCGCGCAACACGATGTATCCGCGACAGAAAGCAGCATTGGCTCTCCGGTGACACCCGCATACGCAGAGCAGTCACTGTCACATCCACAAGAACCGCTGTCCCTTACTGAGCAGGTTCAGAAAGCTGCTTCCGCTAAGCAATCTCCGGCTCCGCAGCAACCCGGCTTTCCTCTGCCATTCCCACCTCCAGCACAATCTCAATCGCCACTGCCAGCTCCTTCCGCACAGCGCACTGGTAGAGCATCTGTTGCGGATCAGCTGCAGACTGATGCTCGCGATGCATCGCAAACTCCATCGCTAGAGACTCCAAGTGCCACGATAGCTCCCTGGGCTAAGGAACCAGCCGAAGCCCCCAGAGGCCCTTCACTGAAGGAGATCCAGGAGGCTGAGGCCAAAAAGGCTGCTGAGCAGGAGAAAATCGCTCTTGCTGCCAAGCGTGCTCAACTTCAGGCCGAGCGAGAACTGGAAGCCCAAGCACAATCTGTGCCAATCCAGCCAGGTATTCCTGCGTCCGCAACCTGGGGCGCGCCATCGCCAGCTACTCCCACCGGCTCTGGACCAGCTGCCTGGGCAAAGACCGCGCCAAAGCCGACCGGTACAGCATCGTCGAAGACGTTGGCGCAGATCCAAAAGGAGGAAGAGGCTCGAAAGCGAAAGCAGGCTAATGCTGCCGCTTTGCAGGCTCAGGCCAATGCTATGAACGTTGTGTCTAGTCCGGCAGGCGGCAAGAGCTATGCCAATCTCGCAGGTAAAGTGTCTGCTGCTCCAGTCCAAGCCAGCGTAGGTGGCAGTGCATGGACCACTGTTGGCGCGAGTGGTAAGACCAAGACTCCCGCGCCAGCGCCACCCGCCAGTCGCGCAGTAAGCTCGGGAATTGTGCCTACCGTTGCAGCTCCCACCGCGCGTAAGATGCCATCTCGCAGCACCACTTCGGGTACTCCTGGCGCCGTGAACGCGCAAGAGGAGTTCAAGAAGTGGGCCGTCAACGAGCTTCGACCTGATCTCAAGAAGAGCTTCAATGGTAAGTTCAAACGGTATCGCACCTCGACGTGCACCTTTGCTAATATGACAAACAGCTGAGGCTTTTGTTGCCGAACTACTCCAGTACCCTCTCGAGATGGACCTGCTCGTTGACGCTGTTCACCAATCCTCCGAGACCATTGACACCCGCCACTTTGCCGAGGAATGGATTCGCCGCAAGCGTCTCGCCGACAAAGGTCTTGTCGACAACAGTGTTCCAAAGACATCAAGCCCGGCCAATGCAGGTTCCGGTGCTGGTGGATGGAGCGAGGTCGCCAAGAAAGGTCCTTCCAAGGAGCAGCCCAAGGAAGAAGCCAATGGCATGTTCAGAGTCGTCGCAGCCAAGAAGCGTGGTGGTAAGAGGTAAGCTTGCTCTGCAAGCTGAAGACGTCTCTCCTTGGAAGCACTCACGATGTCTGCCGACAGTTCAGAGCCAAAGACGACGTGTACGAAAATTTCTTGGCGGAGCATGATGCGCAGCCATATTGCTCAGAAAGCATCTATTGTAGTGTAGTGCAGGATAGACAAGAGACTCAAACACAGTCATGTCCGAACATCACAGCCTGCTCTTTGCACTGTCAAACCCCTCCCTCCACTCTCTGTTGCCAACCATGCTCTGCTTGTCCAAAGTCCTCCACCCCTGCGGTCCTTCCTCCAATCCATTTTTCTTTCCTTGTGGTATACCTTTCCACCTGAATAACCTCGTATACTCGGTGTCTTTCCCTTCAATCACATCAACGACATGCTCCCCAAGAACAGGCAAGAATTTGAATCCATGTCCACTTCCTCCACTCGCTACAACAAGTCCCTCCACCCCTGGGACATAATCTACCAGAAAGCCATTATCAACACTGTCCGTATACCAACATAATCTCAAATTCCTCAAATCGAGATCCAACAGTTCGGGCAGGTTTTCGCTCACGAATGACCGGAGTACGCGCATTGCTTCGAGAGGAATCTTATCGGCTTGTGTTTGAGGATATGAGAGTTCTCTCCCCATCGATGAGTGACGGGTATAGGATGTCCATTTTGCTCCACGGAATGCGATTTTTAGGATTCCCTCGGGTGTGAGGGGAAGGCCGTAGAGACCTCCAATATTCTCAGAGGTGGAGCTGTACGAACCCATTCCCCAACTCCAAACCGGGAAAACGCTTTGATCGAATTTCTGCCATAAATCTTTCCTCTGCTGTGGAATCTGAATGGAGAGGACCGAGCCGGCTGTGGTTTCTAATATTTCTTCTGTTTCGGGGATGAGTGTAGGTGTCCAAGCCCCACAAGCCACGAGAATGAAATCCGCGGTGTGTCGTTCGATCCCAGTCGTTACCATCCCTGTGATTCGATTCTTTGTTTTCATGAGGGATTGTAAAGCATTGTTGGGACCGAAATGTGTTGTTACGTGACCGGATTTTTGGATCGAATGGAGTGCCCAAGCGCATGCCCGGGAGGCGAGGACGTAGCCGGCTGTAGTGTCCAGAATGCCGTCTACGGGGAGGTTGCGTGGGAGACGATTGAAAGGGTCGAGTTTCGAGGGTGGGATCCCATTCTGGATAGCGACGGCTCTACTCTTGGGATCTGAGATTCGGTGTTGTGTATGTTTGATCGAAGGAGGGAAATTTTGTTGTGTTTCGATTTCTTTCGCTTCTAGGCCGTGCTTGCTGAGACGGAGGAAAGCTGAATTATGCCAGAGGGGGATATTTGGGTCGAGAGAATTTGGGAGCTGGGATTTTGATGTTGCTGCTAATTCTTCATTCCAACGCTCCCATTCGGGCATTGCTTTGAATGCTAGGTTTTGATAGAGTTGTTCGCCGCCGTATGAGGCTCGGACGATCTTGTTGAGATCACAGGATGCTCCGTCTGCTCCCTGGGTTTCGTCATATTGATTGATGTCGAATGGTTGGCGGTCGAAGATGTGGATGTTTGTATAGCCTCGATTGAGGAGATGTAGTGCTGTGCTGAGACCGAATACGCCAGCACCGACTATTACGATTTTTGAGTCTTTCTTGGGAGGAACTTGTGCCATGGTGGCCATTGGGTTCAAAGGTGTATCGGAGTGTACAAGCGGATGACCAAGGGAAGGAGTTTCGGTTTTGAGAGAGGCTCTAGTCCGCCGCGTCTTTCGATATCGATGTCCAGACACTATATATGTTGATTATCTCACAGCGGTTGTTGCGGCCAAGCAGTTCAGACGAAGTTGCGTAAGATGTAAGATGGGTTTGCCCATCGATCACAGCGACGTTGTGGCGCCATCGCGAATAGGCCGCCGTCTGACTTCTGCTCTTAACACAAGTCCAAATATTGGATGGGGTCTTGAGAAATCACGAGACTCAAATCATGAGCTGACTGTGCCGCAATGTCAGTGTTGAAGGATCGATTTATGCCGTGTCTGCCGCTGGCTCCAATCGAGTTACTTAGTTCTAGGCACATGACATTACAAGCTCCATACAGATAGGCAGCAATAACCATCTCGGCGATCCTCAATCTCTCTGCTTCCTTCTCAATAGTAAAAACTGCTTTCGTTGTACACCCACTCACTAAGACACAGCTCGACAACGAGAACCTAGAATCATGACAAGCTACGACATCGATGCGAGCAGCCCAGTCGAGCTCAAGGAGAAACTCTCGGCTCTTTCAACACAATGCTGCGAAGACTCAACACTCAACATCACAATCCGGCTCTATCGAGCATTGATCTCAGATGAGGACTGGGAATTCGTTCAAGCCGTGCATCAAAACGATCGAGGCCTTGAAGAAGGGGAGTCATGCAGCCGAGAGACAATTCAAACACTTTACACCGACTGGGCTCACGCGATTCGCGATGCCGGCCTGCCAGCCTGTTCAGAGAGCACATCTGGACCTGCTGTCAGATTCCACCTCGACATTCGGCGGCCGACCGGGGACGGAGAGATTGGGTTCGCGTCAGAAATGGAACATCGTGGTATCCATCGGATTACAGCCCTGTTGAAACACCGTTTCAAGCATTTCGGCTCGCTCGAGGCTGTACTCATCAACGCCGCCTGTTGGTGCGTTCTGGTCGAGAGCGAGAAGCAGGTAGCGCTTCCACGAGGTCAGAGCTGGCCAAGATTGCGACATTCGTGCGGACAGGAGCACATCGATTGGCAGAGAGCAAATTGGCGGAATCCAGAAATGAGTAATGCCGTGTTTGGTGGAGGGGATGCACCAAATTATGAGCAGAGGCTCAAGATTGACTTCGATTCGAACTCTGTCCATCAGCGAGGTTGTTTTAACAGGAAATGTCTCGAGCTAGCTGCAGAGCATTGGGATGACGAGCACTGGAAAGATGTGCCGTGAGAAATAATAGCACGTCGTCGACGGAATCTTGGGCATATGGCATATGAACAGGTAGAGCCCAAGCTATAGATTTGGATGGTCAAATTATCGAGGATTAATACTGTTTTGCCTTCCGGCAGAGGCAGAAACCGTGGCTGCCGGACATGCATGCACACTCAGCGCTCGGGACATCTGAGGCCGAATTGTGGAACAAGCCTACACGATGTTGCGCCATACGATGCACCAGTCTGCGGAGTGCAGTCGTGGCCCTCATCTTCACCTCATCTTTAGACCGCCGCACGATGCGCAGTACCTTGCATGTGTAGCTTGGCTGGTGTCCGGGATTGGAATCGGGCATCATGGTAGAAGGACCCAAGTTTGACTATATATGACAAGGGATGCAGGCCAGGTTGATGCCACTGAACATTATCGAACATGGCTATGATAATCATATGTCTACTACTACCTACTCTTGCTGCCGGGTAGTGGATCTCAACTTCAACCTCGCCGCTGCCGCATGCTGACAATGAGCTTAGCCTGGTCGATTATGGCGATGTGCTCCCAACCTCCTACAGCCTAGCCGATGCCTATAGCCTCGACACTCCTTTGCAATATGACCAACAGCCAATAACACTCAGCACCTCTTCTCCGATCTTGACAATCGACTACGGCTCAGAGGTGGCTGGCTTTCCATTCTTCGATGTCGGAGAGATCTCAGCACCCACGCAAATCGAAGTAAAGTATGCCGAGGACTTTACAGCATTCAACAATCCGTATAGCGACGGTCCGTGGACATTCAGTAATGGCCTATCAAGCTCGTTCCGTACCGAAACATTCAATCTTACCAAGCCTGGTCGATTCGAATGGTCGTTGGTCCAAGGAGGCCAGAAGTGGCAGACAGTTGAGCTGTTGACAAACACCACAATTACCTTCCGAACACTTGGTCTAAAATTGACTTCTGAAAACACTGCTTCTGCCAATGTGGCTGGCCAGCTAGTAACCTCAGACTCGACCTACAACAAGATATGGGACCTCGGAGCAAGAGTCGTCCAGGCTGCTTGCATCGATGCTGGGAATGCGCCTTCAACTTGGCAAATCACATCTGATGGTGCTTACGTGCTCGGTCAGCAAACAGCACAGTCTAACAAAGGCACTACTTATGGGAATTACACGCTATCGTTCTCGACCAAGATTGCCAAAGGTGGCACAGGGTGGCGAGTAGCCAGCAACGTTGTGCCACGCGGCTCGCTATTCTATCTCACATCTAACTACCCAGACGAAAGCACTTTTATCAATACGAATCGCACGCTACTCCCACCTAACACATTGGTCTACAACTACGGATTCTCGATAGTAAATCAGTCTACGCTCGAGACCGGATGGAACCAGTACTTCGCGATCAATACCACAATCGATGAAGATACATGGTATAACATCAGCACGACCATCACCTCCGATGGCTTCTCGATCGCGATTGACGGCACACTTGTGGCCTTTGTGTCGAACTTTGAAGCGAAGGCACTGAGCGCCGGGGGCTCTTCTTTCATTAGCACCACTGGAGTTACTGATGGCACTTGGGGATTCGGGCCATGGAATGGACAAGCTGCATACTTCAAACATGTGGTCGTCACAGCCCAAAACGGAACCATCATCTACAACAATCCGATGACTGATGAATCTGTCCTCGCAGAATACAATGTAGCACCGCTGGACTCCTCAGTGTGTCTCGATGGAGCGAAGCGAGACCGCCTCGTCTGGGCTGGTGACTTCTACCACACGACTCGCGTCCTTGGCTCATCAACTGCAAGATGGGACCATATCCTAGGCAGCATCGATTTCGTCATGAGCTTTCAGCGTCAAGAAGCTCCCTATAAGGGCTTCCTGCCGATAAATGCCAACATGGGCTCACGACCAGAATACTCGAATGGCTTCATCTCCAACTACGCTGGTCTCATCGACTACCAAGACCTTTTTCTTGCAGCAATAGGACACTACTTTTGGAGCACAGGCGACAGCCAAGGTCTGCAAAAACATTGGCCCGGCATCAAAGACTCCTTCAAAGCTCGAC
Source organism: Pseudocercospora musae (assembly GCA_001578225.1). Taxonomy (NCBI): domain Eukaryota; kingdom Fungi; phylum Ascomycota; class Dothideomycetes; order Mycosphaerellales; family Mycosphaerellaceae; genus Pseudocercospora; species Pseudocercospora musae. The sequence continues at coordinate 7,255 of LFZO01000352.1, read as the reverse complement.
TCGAATACATCGACCCATACTCAGGTTTGATGGCCGGTGAAAATGCCTTCTACTTCCTCGGCCCAGTAAACGGAAGCGCGATAACAGGTCTCGCAGCCTATGCATACCGATCGCTGGTCCCTCTTGCCGAAGCTTACAATGACACCTCAGCCGCCTCTCTCTTGTCCCAAGCCTCAAAGAACCTGACCTCAGCCCTCAACTCCCAACTCTGGAACCCAGATCTAGGTGTCTACTCCCTCTCCCTCACATCGCCATCCAACTTCTCCCAAGCAGGAATCGCATGGTCAATCCTCTCCGGCGCAGCAAACGAATCCCAAGCCTCATCTTCCCTCTCCCATCTCAACTCCTTACGCCTAGGCTGCGGATACAAGTCTTCCTCCGCCGACGCAGATTCTCCCACCACACAATTATCTCCAAACATAGCAGGATTCACTCTCGAAGCACTCTTCAAAACCAAATCCTCACCCAACATCACAAAATCTTTCCTCGACGACTTCTGGTCCAAAATGGTCTCCCAACCCGAATACTACTCTGGAGCGAGTTGGGAATATCTTTTCCCCGACGGATCACCAGGTATCGATTTATTTACTTCTTTGGCGCATCCTTGGGGCGCAGGGCCAACGTATGTGTTACCGGAATATCTTCTTGGGATACAGGCGACGAGTCCTGGATACAAGACTTGGAAAATTGAACCGATGTTGGGAGCCTTGGGATTAAGGGAGGTGAATGGGACTGTTGTGACGCCTTTCGGGAAGATATGCGCGAGGTGGGAGATAGGAGGGGAGGATAGTGCGGTTGTGCAGGTTTCTGGACCGAAGCATGGGACGTCTGGGGTTTTGATATTGCCGGAGGGTGCTTATGTAGAGGGTCATAAGGGCAAGAGCGGGAAGATTGAGGTGAACGATGGTGAAGCACGGCTCAAAATACGTGGCTGGCGCACGTAGGCGAAGAGTTCTATACAGCTGTCTGATGCAAGTGATCTAGTAGAGAGACTTATGCCTTTCCGGCTTCAATCTCCTTCTTTATATCCTCTGCTTCTTTCTCGGCCTGCCGTCGCTTCTCCTCTCGCTCGAGCTGATCTGGTCTTCGGATGGCGATGTCTTTGGCCTTGATATCGCTAAATAATGCTTTGAGGACCTTCTCCACAGTCCAGCATCCGACGTAGTCCAAGATCATGACAGACACCATTTGGAACTTGAACTCCAGGCTGAAAGGTGTGAGCTTCAGTTTCTCGTTGATCTCGGGCACGAACTCTGTAGCGCAGGAGAATGCGACAGCAGAAACGAGCACGATACCCCAATACATGCCCTTGTTTTCCTTGATCGACTCTCGGAATGGTCGACCTTGGTAGTTGATGGCGAATGTGGAGATCTGCTGGATGAGCTGAAGGAGGTAGATAGCAGAGTTGAGGAGGGATGGTTCGAAATCGCCCTCGAGGTCGACCTGGCTGCGATCCTTCTTCGGTTCAAAACGGTGCACGACATTTGAGATGTAGACCAGCGTCACTATGTGTACCGCAAATTGCGCAAGCACCGACGGAATAATGTACCAGTTCCAAATGTTACTCTGCGGTCGCTCCTTTGAAAGCTGCTCGACGGACTTGGCACGTGAAATGCTTAAGAAGCACACACTCATGAGCATACCACTGATCGTGACTTGACCATCTCCAAACTTGATGCCGTCAAGGTAGAGCACGGACAAGCTGTAAGCACTGATCAAACAGTTCAGGGCCAGAATCTTGTACATCTGAATGGTCGCCACGAGTGTGCAGCGGCCTTGTCGGATGATATTGGGGATAGCAACGACATTGGCGAGCTTGCTTGTGAACGGCGCAGCAATGGATGCATCGCCAAGCTTGATGGTAGGTGGTTCGTCCGCGTTCAACTCATCCTCAAGCATCGACATGGATAACTTCTCCGCCATCTGGCTGGCAGCGTTTTGAGCGCGCTCCTTCTTTTGCTCTTGCGGTGACTTTGGTCCGTTTGACTGTGCAATCTCTCGCACAGCTTGTGGCGGTGGGGTGTATTTGCCGACATCGCCGTTGGCAGAACCGTCCTCAGCTGCTATCCTTTGAGCCTCAAGCTGGGCCTTTGCAGAATTCTCGCGTTCCATTGCCTTCTCATAGTGAGGATTCTTTGGTCCGGGAGGGTAGAGATGAGCAATGGCTGGGGGCACAGGTGGGTCAGGCTGGTTGAAGCGGTTCATCATGGCCTTCTGCTTCTCATATAGCTCCTTCATTTTGGTTTCGCGGAAATTCTTGGCGATCTTGTCCATGTCTTCCTTGCTACCGTTCAGAAGAGCAACACCGACGTGAGCTTGCTTGAGAGCACCGACATCATTTGTGCCGTCTCCTGCCATGAGCGTAGTATAGCCTTGGTCCTTGAGTCCTAAAAGAATCTCTTCTTTCTGCTTTGGCGAGACACGAGCATACACCCATGTATAGCGAAGCAGTGAAGGTAGCGCTGCAGAGTCCTTGAACTTGGACAAGCCATAGCCGGTAACACAAAGGTCCTTGTTCTTGATGATCTCCGGGTCGAGAGGCTTGCTCGTGTCAACAGGAATGTTAACTTTGTCATCAACGCTTCTCCAAACGAGCTTCTCTCCACTGTCGTCGTTCTCAGGAGCGTCGAGGATCAAGACGTCGCGATCAACGATTTCCACCTGACGGGCAACGTGGACAGCGGTCAGAGGATTATCTCCAGTGATCATAACCACGCGATGGCTACTCTCATTGAGCATACGCACAGCCTTGATTGCATCGTCCTTGAGTGGGCACTGAAGCACCAAGAAGCCTGAAAAGTGCAGTTCACTTTCCACCTCTTCTCGCTTCAGGTCGTTTACTCTCTTCTGCGGAATCTCATCAGTCGTAGAAATCCATTTGTATCCAAGAGCAAGTACACGTGCGCCGTTCCTGCTGAAGTACTTGAAAGTCTCTTCGTACTTGGGCGGCACATCAACAAGCATTTTACGAATTGTTTCCGGCGCGCCCTTGACGCCAACGAATGTCCCTTTCTTCTTCTGGCCCGTCTGACGATCGGTCGTGATAGCGGTGGCGACGGTGCTCTGCCTCTTCAAGGCAGACGAGAACTGGAAACGACGACGGATTTGAACAATGTCGGATGCAGAAGCACCTCTCTTGTGGGTGCCAACCTTTGCAGCGAGAGTATCGTTCTTGCCAAGAGTCCAGCCAAGAGATTGAAGCGTGGCCTTCTCCATAGGCTCTCCTACTACATCGCCCTCTTCGAGCTTCACAAGCGCATGGGCAGTAGCCAGAGTCAAGGTAGTCTCCAAAGCCGTATCAGTAATCTTCGTGAGCTGACTGTGCGCACCGTCTGGTTCTGTCTTGACCCTAGCCTCTTTCTCTCCAAGAAACAGGCCGGCAATACCCTCGACAACCAAGTCCTCGCCTGTGAGAGTGCCTGTCTTGTCGAAACACGCCACATCAACGCGCCCAGCGAAAGGTATGCGGAATGGCTCAGTGCAGAAGATGGCGTATTTGCTCAATGCTGCCAAACTTGTGTTCACAGCCAAACTCAGCTCCATAGGCAGCTCCGGAGGCACGACAGATGTGATGATGAGTACGCAATCCAAGAGAAGTTTCGATCTCTTGCGATCCTGCTTGACACCTTCTTCCCAGACGTACCACGATGCGACAATGGCAAAGACGGCCAAGAACAGGATGAAAAGAAGAGCCTCGACGTTGTTGGCACTGACACGCTCAGTGGAGTAAATCATGGTGCGGACGAGCGCGCCCTGATTGGTTTCGAAGCCAGTCTTGATCACAATGGCCAAAGCACCCTTGTCTGGAGCGGAAGTTATTCCAGAAACAACCTGAGGTACGGTTTCTGCTGCATCTGAAGAAGCGGTGCCGTGTTGTACTTGCAGGACCTTGGTGCCACCCCAGAGGAAGGCATTCTTGTCCAGTCCCTCAGGTTCCAATCTGGCATCTGAAGGTCGAAGCTGAATCGAGTCCTTCAGGACTGGTGTACTCTCGCCAGAGAGCATGGCTTCGTTGACGATTGCGCTGCCCTCCACGAGGAGCATGTCGCAAGCCACACCACTGTCTTCTTTTGTCCTGCTCACAGACACTAGGTCACCCGGAAGCAGTTCGTCGCTCTTGGCTTCGATCCACTTCTTTTGCCTGTACACCCAAACATCATATGGCTTGATGCTCATGCCACGGAATTCGGTCAAAGTTCGCTGCCGTTGCCAGACCACAGTGCTTTCGAAGACCACCAGCATGAAAAGTGTGAACAAGCTGTAGTACCAGTACTCGTCTAGCATCCAAAGCCCCACGCAAAACACCTGAAAGACGAAGAAGGGCGCAACTGCATGCTCTTTGAAGAGCTCGGTGAAGGTCGGGACTGGGATATCGAAGACGTTCTTGCCGTAGTACTGCTGCAATCTCTCGATCTCGTCGGCCTTCTCGAGACCTTGTGATCGCTGATATGTTCCGATTGTTGGCTTCGGGTCCTGATCGATGCCGTATGACAGCGGCGCAAAAGTTCCCTTCTGCTCATCGTATAAGAATCGTCTCTTCTGGAAAAGAAAGCTGATGTTCTCCCTGCCTGAAACTCGCTCCTTCTCGATGGTGCAGATCTCACTTGCACCGGCATTTTCCTCAGGTATCACTTTGATCAAGCCAGCATCTCGCACGCTCTTTGCAGAAGTCGCAGTGAACCAGGCGCGAATGTTGACATTCCAGAAGGTCATCAACCATATCAGCGACTGAAGTGTGAAAATGGTACCGGAGAAGACGAATGTCCATTCTTGGCCCTGGATGTACTGGTCGTAACCCTCTTGGGATAGGTAGAAGCTGAAGAAAATCGGCCAGAGAATGGCGAAGGGCCAGATGTAGGCGTGGAAGACGAAGGGTATCGGATTGTGAAGTGACGCCGACTTGATCGTCGGGTTGTCGACGAGCGGTTTCGCCCTGTGCTCCATTGTTAGTGCTGTATTTTAGTAATCACACAGTGGCGCCGGTTGCATACATGGAGGCTGTCGACGGAAGGAAGAACGAAGGCGAATCCAAAAAGTCCCACGTATCTTCAGCAGCAGCTGTACATCACCGCGCGGCGCTATCTCGGGAGACCAGAGCGAGAATGTAGCGATTTTATGATCATTCTAGTGCATTAGTAATGAACAAATGAATGAGTTTGAGGTTTGACTTTCCGGACCGCTCTCGCGGCCGGAAACTAAGCCGCTACGGGATTAGAGAGAAACTCTACGCGGCTAAGTACAAAATCGAACTAATTATAGTATAGAATAATCAAATCGCTATTCTCGTCTAGGCCGGTTCTAGTAGGTTTTCGGGCTTTTGCATAAACATTTAGTAGGGAGCATCTTCTATCTACGATATTACTACTTAAACACCAAAATCCTATAGTAAAAGTTGTACTCTATATCGGATTCGAGCCTAGCCGTATACTCCTTTTTTTTCTAAGGTCGTCCGATATCGAAATTAGGCCTAAATATGTTATCGTCGTTACTAACGCGTCCTTCTAGGTAGCCATCGCGTAGTACATCCTTAAGTCTACTTTCCTTCCCTCTACCAAGCTCCGTATACCTTTAGTATACTTCCGTAGTAGAGGCTAGCGCTTCCGCGTAGTCTCTCTAGTCCTACTAAAGTAGTTCTAACCTCTTATCGCTTATATCTAACGAGTAATCGGAATCTAACTCCTTAGATAACGAGCTAAGCGACTCCCTAGATAATAAGCGACTCGTAGAGCGGCTTGATTATAGTAGCGTAGACGAGAGTAGCGGATCTAATTAAGGCTATAGTAGAAAAAGAAGGTATCGTTAGGAGAGGGCGAAATACTACGAGGTTACGTCGAAAATCCGAGAGAATAACCTTACTATAGCAAAGGTTATTTAGTATTAGGCTAGTAATCTACGGAAGAGTTTATATGCGCGGCGGCTTAGTAAGCTATCTATATTACTTAATACCGAGTTGAAAAGGCATTAGGCTATCCGCCTTAGTAGTAGTAAGGAGAGTAGGATTATTCGCGATCTAGATCGCTTAATTAGGAAGAGTCTATATAGGAAGTAGCGGAATACTATAGTCGATAGTCCTACTACGGATCCCTAGGATAGCGCTACGGCATAGGTAGATATAGGTACGGAGATGGTATTAAGTAATGTATTCGACGACGATTTCTCGATTAAGAACTTCAAGGATACTTATATAGTTATCTACGAAACTATACTAGATTAGTATAAATTCGCTCGTATAGCGCTCGTTAGTAAACGTAACATTGTCCCTAATAATCTTAACTCGCGAATCTTTATACTTATAGTATTTATTCTCTATACGCGATCTCGGAATAGGTTAAATTGGTTTACAAAGGCGTTTAGGCGATATCTACTATTACATAGGGTAAAGCGCCGCGCATTGGATATCCTATCGGGAATTGGTTTAATCGCTACGTACATAGTCCTATACGAAGAGGAGAAACTTTCAAGACGCGAGTAGAAGGTACCGTCTAAACCCTAGTTATAGGGAGGATCGACTTATTTCTATATAGGAACGGCTTATTAGCCTTACGCGCGATGCGCTCTAGTATATCGTCTATAACAATATCAATTTCTAGGATACGGTACGTAACTAGACTATTACTAATCGCTCGGTAATGCGGAATCTTACTACGGCTTTGCTTGTCCGGTTTAATATTAGTCTACTATATAGTGGCCTCTATATCGACTATTTCGAGTCGGAGAAGTAGCTATCCGCTATAGAGGTCTAGAATTCTAAAGTAGTCTCTCAAGACAGTATAGCCTACCGGCTCTCATTTTACTATATATATTAGGCTATACTTACGATATTCGACGATGCCCTCGAGGAGATCCTTAAAGATAGTAACGTAAAGCATATTGTAGAATGGCTAGGGATTAAATAGCTACCCGTAAAGAAAACCAAATTCTACCTACTCGGCGCGATCTATTACTCCGAGAGTATAATCGATAGGAACGTAGCGGTATAAGAAGATATCCTACTATATAAACTTCGGTTAGATCCTATAGTAGACTTCATTGTTCGGCTCTAGCTAGTATATAGCGATTAGTAGACTACATAGCGAATGTAGAGTAATAAGTATAAGAATATCGAAAGTAAAAGGCTATTCGAGCGTCGGGAATAGCTATTGCTTATAGCGGGAATATTCTATACCGCTATGAATCTCTATTGTACCCTCGTACGCCTATTCTAGAGCTATGGCCTCGATACTAGATAGGAGCATAGTATCCTTTACGATAAGGA
>LFZO01000351.1:0-39629 GCA_001578225.1 Pseudocercospora musae | reverse complement strand
CTAGGTCCTAAGCCTTAATAGTTTCTAGGGTTTGTAGCTTTTCGGGGTTAAGGCGATGCCCTTATCTAGGAGGTTACTCTTAGTTATCGCTTCTATCGAGACCTCCTAAGATACTTTTCGTAACTAGCGCCGTAGGTCGTTTGTCGCCTCCTACTTGTACGTAGTTATCCGTACCCAAGGACTACTATTAACCTAACCGCCTAATGCGATCGAGAAGAGATAGCCCTACCTTCGGCTCTATTAATAAGTAGAACCCAAACCTATACAAACCCAAGGACTAGGTAGTATAGGAAGGAACTATAGGTAGCATAACCTATTAGGCTATAGGTAGCTATACTAGGCGGACTAACCGTCGTAATAGTCATAGAGGTAGTTAGTAGTAATTAGAGCTCTATAGTAGAGGTATATAAAACGTAGCAAGCGATATGTACTAAACGAAGGTTAATAATATCTCCCCCTAGTAGGAAGAGGGCTATATGTACTAGTCGAGGCCCCTATCTAACTAGGTAGACAAGTGTGTCCTAGTTGCTAGACAATACTATTTAACTAAATACTAAGTTACCGGCTAACTACGTCGAACGGTTATACGTCTATCTACTAGTCTCTCGATCTCGTACGAGTTCCCTTTATTAGCGTCGCCTAGTCCTTATTCCGCTATAACTAGTAGTAGATCGTAGTACGCTTAGCGCCTATACGGATCTAGGCCTAAAGGGGCCTTCTCTAGATATACGATCGAGATAACCGGATAGATTTTTATAACTAGTAGTAGATTAAGGTAATATACTAGCTAACCGATTCGCTCTAGTACCTTAAAGGATCCTTCGTAGCGGTAGCTAAACTTACGCGTTTGCCCTAGTACCTTATAGCTAGATTAATTATAGCCTAAATATAGACGTAATATAACCTTATCGCCTAGCTATAGTATTAAAGGCTTATGCTTTCTATCGTACCTATCCTTTATCTTAACTATAGCCTATATAATCGCGTTATAGACCTCCTTCTAGATTCGTCCTCGTTCGGTAGTACGATCGTATAGATAATTATCGAAATTAGCGACTAGATCTAGATTAGTCTTAATTTCTATTATAATCTTATTTAGAGACTAACCGGTCGTAGCGCTTCGTAAGTTATTTAGCGTTACTTACAATAATAGTAGATACTATATCTAATCGCCTTTAGGATACTCTAAGAGCTAGAACTATAGCGCTATCTCTACTATCTAGTTAGTCCTTTCCGATTACCTATCGGTATAAGGATAGTATACTACCGATATAAGTAATTTCGCGTATAGCCTTAAAAATATCCCTTTTATAAACCCTAATAGCTAGCGAGGATTACGATCCCTAATTAGTACTAAAGGGAAGCTTATATCTATTAGGCATAGATAGTCGAGCTAAGCGATTTCCTACTATAAAGCGTCCCAATCCTCGCGGCCCTATACGATAGCGACCTTCTTACTAAATTTATATATAGACGTTAAGATAGCGTCTATGCCGGTTAGGCTAGGGAGTAATACTATTACGAGGTCGATCGTAGCGGTATAGTAAACGCTACCTATTAGGGGAATCGGCTATAGTTCGCTATATAGAGCGTATCGCTATATCCTTAAAAGTAGGCATTAGTAGTAATACTCGATATACTTACGTAGTTTCCTACTTATACTATAGATATAGAATAAGGCCTAGAGCCGATTATAGCTTCGATAAAAGCCTTAGTAATATCGGTTATCGTAGGCCTACTCGAATACTTCCTTAACTAAGGACTATAGAATATATAGGCGTTTACGACTAGCTATTAATTCGCGATAGTAGAGTAGGTCGTCGCGTTTAAAGAATTTAATACCTAACGGATTATTAAACTCATTACCGGCGAACGGGTCCCTACCTTTATTGTATAGTACTAGGTCCTTTATAATAGTAGGAACGTCGATTCCCTCTAGATATATCCGCTCTAGAGCGTTTCGCGCCTATGCCCTACGTACTAATCGTTATACTAGCGCCTATTGCTTATCGTACTCGTAAGCTAGAGTAAGGTAGCGCTTAAAGTCTAGGTCTATTTCTACTAGTATCGTATAGAACGACGCTACCGGCTCGCTATCGAGGTAGTATAAGAAGGGATCGAGGTTCTCTACCTCTAGGTCCTCCTTCGGCGTCTCTATATCCCCTAGTAAACGGCTAAGCGTATCCGGTACTAGATAGATATAGCTAGGCTAGTAGATTATATTAATACGAAACTAGGAGAGAAATATTAACGCTCTTACTAGTTTAAGGTTCTACTTACCTATATCGGTCGTTATCGCTATCGAGACGGCATTAGTAAGTCCTACTACGGCATAATAGTTCGTAAAGATCGTCGTTAGATACGTAGACGCCTATATAAGGTAGCCGATCTTCTTTACTATCTAAACGATATCCGAATACTCGAGCTCGGTTAGCTAATATCTCTTTTCCGCGTTACTAAGACTACGACTAAGGAACAATATCGGCTATATATAATAACGTAGGAACAATTAGGCTTTACTAGTATCGTTAAGGATAGGCTCTAGGTTACCTTCGACGTAGTATACTATAGTACTATAGCCGAACTTCCTCGAGGAGTCGATATCTATATATAGACGCTATATATAATTAAAATAGTAGAGGAATTCGGATATCTTAAATATTAATTATAGGTAGTTAAAGGCTACTAGTAGCTCCTCGCGCTACTATTAGTTCTTACCCGATTTCGCTATAGCTACGTACTATCTTCTTGCGTTCCCTAATACTAGCGCTTCCTTAAGTAATCGCGTCTTTTTAGCTTATAATAGCGCCGCTATCTAGGCGTAGTAAAGGATATACTAGCGGAGCTAATTCGTTAGTCCGATATATTATTCTAATTTCTAGGCCAATTCTAGGAACTAGAGCGAAGTAATCGCTACTATCTTCTTATTACTCGTAGCTAAGCCTAAACCGCTAACGTATTGTCCTAATAGCGTTATAGATAGGAACCCTAGGAAGGTTTTCTTTAGGCTAATACTAATACGTACTACGTTAAGTAAGTAGAAAACCATATCTAAGTAGCGGAGATACTCCTCTAATATCTTCGAGAATACTACGATATCGTCGATATAGGCTCTCGCAAAACCCTAGTAATTGTATAGAATACGATCTAGCTTACGCTATACAAACTAAACGCTATTTAAATAGCCTATAATAGCGATATTAAATTACTCCTACCCCTAGTAGGTATTAATCGCTAGCTTGTAGCGATCCTCCTTCTATACTCCCTACTAGTAAAAGAAGGTAAGATAGTCTATCGTACTAATAAAGTTATAGCCGACGAGGAGACTAAATAGATCTACCTAGAGGGGAATCTAGTAGCTATCGGGAATACTTATCCGGTTAAGGCCCTAGATGTCTATAACTACTCGCGGTTTATCGGTTAATCTTCCTTTACTATTAGGAACGGTCTTCTAGACTACGAATACTAGAAACCTAAAGGGAGTTAGTTTAGTCGTAAATTGTATCTTATCCTAATCGTACAAATCCTCGTATATCTTATCGACTACTTCCCGGTCTCGCTTTCCTAGGTTAATTACCTTAGGTAGTAGAAGCTTATCGAGGTAGTTAGGTACTATAGGGATAGGCATGAATTCTAACTCTAGGATATCTACGATCGTATAGCGATTAGTAAAGAGTCGTAGATACTTTTCGACTACTAACGCGATTTTATCGGCTCGATCGGGCTCCCTATAGATCGTAATCCCTAAGGAGTATTTTCGTTCTAACTCTACTACCGTTATTAGAGCGTTAGGGTTAAGAGCCGCTAGACTATAGTTACCTACGTCGATATAAAATACGCCCTCGAAGGAGCTATCTAGTAGGATTCCTATCCGTTAGCTAGTCCTAATCTATACGCTCTATATAGAATCGTTACGTACTTAGGTATAGAAGAAATTAGTATCGACTATCTAATTGTATACCGATACTAATAGCGGCGAGCTAGCTAATAGCCCTTATACGGATCCGTATAGTTATAGTATTACGCCTACTTCTAGTATAAAATCGCGGCGCTATAGGAGGTCCCTAGTAAACTAGATTAGTACTATTATAACTATACGAGGTAGTAACGTAATATCTTTAGTAACGCAAACTAGACGATTAAGGACCGGTTTGCCCTTCTTTCGCTTAACTACTACTTCGAAGCTAGCGTTACCCTAGCTAGACATAGTTATCGTCCGTATTAGTATATTAATCTTTATTCCTTCGATAGCGATCGAGTCTATTCCTAGTAGGATTTTAGCCTTTAATTTTGGTACTAAGTAGACTTCCTATACTATATAGCCTAGGACTATCTTATCGTTAGATAGGATCGCTAAAACGAAGAATTCTAGGAGGATATATTCCGAGGTTACCTAGGCGCTAGCGATTCCCCCGATCTCGAGCGGCTTACGTAGTTAAAGGATCTCGATATCTAGGCGCTATCCTAGTACGAACGCTTTCTCGCTAATCGTTATAGTATAGCCGGTATCTAAGCAAATCTACTTAGTCGTCCCTCCTAGCGTAAACCGGGATAGAAACGTTATATATTAGAAATTACGGAAAGTATAGCCTCGTTAGGTCGATAATAGGGCCGTCGATCTCTAAATATCGGGGTAAGCTAGTAGTCTCTACTATACTAGAAGCGTAGATATCGTTTTCCCCCTATAGCCCTATTTTAGGTACGTATATAGGAGGTTACCGGAGGCAAAGCCTAGGTAGTAGATCTTATAGGTATGCTTAGACGCGACGAATAGCTATATAGCTATAGATATCTTAGTTTTCGGTAGCGACAATAGCCTAGGTTTTTAGGAGGCTATCGATAGTAGAGTTCCTATCCTACTAAAGTACGCTCTATAATCCGAATAATATAGATTAGTATAGTAACTATTAGAGCTAGCGTCGCCGAAATAGCCCTATTCCTAATCGGGTTATAGCTAGTTATCCTCTAATACCTTAGCGCGCTAGTACTCCGGCTAGGTATTATCCTCGCTAGGTAACCCGGCGTTACGATTAGGCGCCTATCTAGTATAATTCTCCTTACTAAAATAGGCCTACTCGCGACGGTTATTCTAGCGCGGCCTCGAGTTAGTATTGTTTACGCTATAGGGCTTATTTTCGATCTACTTTAGATCTCTTAGTAGGTAGATCCTTCTCTACTATCCGTTTACGTTTATTTCCTAGCGATTGCTCTACTAGTTATATCTATTAGTATAAAAACGGGGGTTAGGATAGTTACCTATCGCCTCGGTCCGATTAGAGTTCTCCTTCTATCTATAGCTACTATCGGCTACTCGTAGTAGAAAATTGTAATCGTTCCTAGTACGATTAGGTTACGTTCGAGCCTTACCTACTCCGTTTGCTATTTGTTCCTAAATATAGAACTTCTTCTTATAGGCTATAACGAATTCGTCGATCGTCGTATCTTCGTCTAGCTTAAATAGGGCTTTCTAGAAACGCGGCTCTAAGCGCTAATACGCTTAGAGTACTTAGAGCTCTTCGCTAAACCCTACGTCGCCTACTAGACGCATTATAGTAATAATATAGTCTATAATTAATCTACCGGCCTAAACGTCCTTCTAGCTATAGGATTACTAGTCGAGTATTCTTATCGCCCTAACTAGGGAGACCTTCTAGCGCTTAGAGAGCCGTTCTTCCTATCTTTTAATACCTCTACCGCCTCTAAGATAACGACGGTTATAGTCGGCGATCTAGGCCTAGTACTATAATTAAGCTATACTACGAAAGTAGAGCGATAGGTTAAGGCGTACCTCCTCCGATCCGACTATCTATACGTAGTCTTTAGTAGCTAGGACAAAGGCATAGACCGAGCGATAGGTTATCTTATTACCTACTAGGGTATAATCGTCCTTACTATACTCTATTATGCTTAGCGTCGGATTAAAGAATCCTAGGTATAATCGGTCGAAACGCGCCTTCGGATAGTTATATATTAATTCTTCGGAATCTAAAGACGAACAAGATCTATCCTAGTAGTATCTATAACGATATATCCTATAATATCTACGATAGCTACGCCGGCTATATCTATCGTCGTCTATAGAGCTCCCGGACGAGGACGGCGATCCCTAGGGAGGCTAGCTACGTCTTCTAAAGCGTTTGTCCCTTCTATTATAGCGACCTATACGATACTCGCTACGATTAGAGTAATTAGACCGGTTACTATCCTCGCTATTAAGATCGGGGCCTCTTATATTACTATAGGATCTATAGGCGCGACGCTCCTTATTACTACGATAATAGTTACGTAAGTAATAGCGATAGGTATTAGGGCGCCTATCGGTTCAATCCTATAGGGAATCGTAGTAACTATAGTTAGACCCGAGTCTAGCTCTCCTTAACTAGGAACGCTAGCGTTAGTAGAGATAATCTTCTACGTAATCGTAGAATTTCCCTTTACGCCTACTATAGTCCTTATTATAGCCTTACCTAGTATAGGATCCCTAGTTCTCTAGTACTAGTATAATTCCTTACTCTAATAGGAACTCGATTACGGAATCGTCTAAATAGATACCTCGTTTCTATACTAACTATCTTAAAGTATCGAACCGTTAGCGTTCCTACTAGAGTCGTATATCTTCGTAATCGATTTCCTCTATCTCTCCTAAACGCGAGCGACGTATATCGCTACTATAGTTATCGAGGCGGCCTTATAGGTAATTACGTTCTATAGGGCCTTAACGGTCGTCTACTACCGGATATAGCGACGAATTAAACGGTAACGAACGACGTATTCGCTATATATAAGGTCTTTGTAAAGGTCGTCGCTAAAATACTAAGGATAGGGTATCTATCGACTACTAGGATACTAGCGAACGCGACGGGGCCTACGAACGCGATACCGCTCTCTACCGGATCGCTATCGGCGTATTTCCTATACCTAGTAGTTCTAGCCGTAGCGAATACGTACTCGACCGCCTCGAATAGGTTAGTAGCTCGCTCTATTAGGCAAGTCTAGTACGCTCGATGTCTATAGGAAAGTATATTTTAGGGTAATATTACTTATAGTAGTACGACTCGCGGATTATAGGGAGTATAGCTTTTACTTCCTTAACCGCCCTAGTAAGTAGGCCTTTGTCTACTATCTACTATCCTAGGAAATTGAACTCGTCTAGGATATGTAGGCTTAGTTCTTAGACCTTAGCGGCCGAGGGCTATAGATTCCCTACGATAGGATAGTAGTATAGGACGTAAGCCGCTAATAAGTCGATATAGCCTTACTTACTCCTTAACTAGGCTATAAAGGTATTACTATAGCTTACGTATTATACGATATAAGTATAGATCTATATTATATACGGTTTAATAGCCGGTAATCTAAAACTACGGTAGGGGGAATATAGTTAGACTACTAGATTAAGGGAGTACCGTTTCTAGTCGAGTTAGAAGTAGGACCCGAGCTAAAGAGGTTTTCTAGTAGTATCGTAACGTTATCGATATAGAATCTAGGACGAACGAGTAGCTAGTATTCAAGATCCGGTTCCCCTACTACCTATTAGAAGTAGGAACTATAGTCGTATTAATACCGATACCTTCTCTCTATCTAATAGATCTTACTTGTACTAGATTAAAATTATAACCGGTAGTTATAGCTATACCGCCTACTCCGACTCGTAGTTACCCTAATAGAGGCAACCTACGATAAAGCGAATATAGGAGGGTATTGTAGTACCGGTAGCGCTATAGAGGCGGCTATCGACTAGCGCGGAAGTATAGTAAACCGACTACTCGCGAATCGAGTCGAATAGGTCTAGATTGTAGAGATTAGCTAGCCGATCGTATAGATCTACGCTAATCGTCTTTGTCTAGTCCGTATCGGCGCGATATCGCGATAGCTCGTTAGTTTAGGTAGTAGTAGAGGTAGATTAGTATAGTAGCTAACCGTATCGTAAGCCTAGTAAAGCTACTAAGTTAATAGGTACCGTAGGAACGGGACGATCGTAATAGTTAGTATATAAGTTAATTAATTATCTAAACTACGTTCTATAGGTATAAGATATTCTAGTATTGTACCGATACTAGGCCGGACCGTAATAAGCAATTATAAAGTAGTCTTCTATAAAGAGCTATTTCTTCTATATCTTAGTAATTGCCTAATAGAAGGCTTTATAGTAATATTAAGTAGACTAGCTAGTATACTTAAAATTCTTTACTATAACTTCTTAGTTACTAGTAAGTAGGCCGCGGCGCTACGCTTATTTATACTAGAAAGTATTATAAGAGTTATAAGAAGCTATCTCGATATCTTCTTTCCTTATTTCTATACTATTTACTATCTATATATTATAATATTAGG
Source organism: Pseudocercospora musae (assembly GCA_001578225.1). Lineage (NCBI taxonomy): Eukaryota > Fungi > Ascomycota > Dothideomycetes > Mycosphaerellales > Mycosphaerellaceae > Pseudocercospora > Pseudocercospora musae. The sequence goes on along the minus strand of LFZO01000351.1, from coordinate 31,295 downwards.
CGCTAACTTCTTTAAAGGTAAGGTATTAACTAGAGCTATTAAGTTAACTATCTCTTCCTTACTAACTACTATTAAGACGCTATTATTCTACTTAGTAAACTCTTTCTATATTTCTATATTAAAAGTACGCGCTTTACTAAACTTCTTTAATATAGCTACTACTATTAACTTTATATTCGCCTTCTTATTTATAGGTAACTCGCGTCTCTTAGTAGCTACTTTATATACTAGTAGATCCTTATTAACTAGTTTATATAACTATAATACTCTTAGAGATACTCTCTTAAAATATAGCTATATAAGGTTACTAGTAGTATAGATTACGACTATATATACTAGCTTAGATAGTAGATTAATAATAATAGCTATTTAGCGATATAGTATAATAAGTAGTAATATAAGAATATAATTTAAAATTTATAAAAGTAAAAGAGGAGTATTCTATTTAGTAAACTATAAGGCTTAGTACTATAGCTCTACTATACTTAGTATTCTATAGTAAAACGTAAAAGATAGTATATATAGATATAGTAAATCGTTTAATAGAATCTAATATAGAGAATTTCTATTATATATATTCTCTAGTATATAGAAAAGGCCTAGACGAGAGATAGGAGTCTAGCACTCCGCCCGCTAATTGGCTTGTAGTACAACTAAGCCACGCTCACCAATTCCATCTCCGTCTGGTCTCGAGATAGAATTCTATATAACCCTGAGACAATACGCTGACAAGAATGTACAGCCTCCTGGACGCTAATCGCCTTCGGCATGGAGCTCACCATCGCACAGTAGTGGACTTGCCCACGGCTTTGCAACGTCGTGTCTTCCCTAGCCAACCATTCACACGGACCCGACGCAAGGAGCATTCCTGCGGGCCATCTGGCGTCTTTGGTGCTACCATTCCGACCTTGTCGGACCGTGAACCATCCTCCGTTTGCGCAACAGCCATGGCAATGCAATATCACCTAAGACCTGCCCTGTCGCACTGATCAAGCATGCGGCATCTTTGATGGAACGGTCTAGGGCTTGTGAGATCGTACCTGCAGAGGTATGTGGCAGCCGTATTTGCAGTCGGGCTGTAGCTGAGCCAGGATCTATCTTCACTGCACAACGCTTTCGATTCCCTTATTTCTTTTCCTGCTACACTGGTCTTCCGCGAGACGATGGGACATTTGCGTAGTCCTTCCTCGACGAGCCATAGAAGCGGTCGACGACGATGGAATTGCGCCTATCTGGCCTCGACCGTAATAACATTGGTGTTTTTTGTGGCGGTCATACCTCTGCCACAGGATTATCGGGATCCAAGGGACGCATTTATCCACGACGTGACGGAGCACATGCCTCAATCTATTCGGCCCGCAGCGAATATCAATGCAGCACCGCTAGTGGAGACAACATCCAAACATGCCTACGCAACATTTCTAGCAAGCGGTGCCGGTGAGCGAGATGATGAGAACATCAACCAGGACAAATACTTCGTAGCGACACGGATACTTGCCTATCAGATGCTACATGCACCTGAAACGAGAACGCGCAGCAAGATTCCGTTTATCGTCCTCGTAAACGAGGGCGTGTCTAAGGCGAAACGAGAGCGATTGCGTCGGGATGGCGCTATTATATGGGAAGCCGAGCCCGTCGATCCAAAGTGGATTAGAACGGAGATAACGACGTGGCAGGCCGTGCTCACGAAGCTTCGACTGTGGGAGCTCACGCAGTTTGAGCGAATATGTTTTCTTGACGGCGATACTGTGCTCACAAGGAACATTGACGACGTATTTGAGGATCCGGCAGTGAGCACTAAGCAGACGGGCACACAAGAGAGTGCTGTACGTGCAGACGAAGCACAGCAGCCTCGCCAATATGTCTTCGCAGGGGTGCCCGAAATGATGACGGTACAAGTGAAGACGAAGCCAACAGCGACAGACCTCGCTAACTCTGTGCTGTCGACAGGTACATCACTACCCTCCTTCTCAAGGTGCACACGACTATCCCAATTTCAACTACTTGAACGCAGGTAAGACTTCTATGACCCCAAGCACCTCGACGAGGCGTCATCTCACGTCCTTTGATCAGGATTCTTTGTGTTTGAGCCAAGTGTCGAGCTACTAGCATACTACATCTCGCTCACGGATACACCCGGCCGGTTCGAGCCTGAGCTGCCGGAACAAAATCTGCTCAACTACGCACATAGGCCCCAAGGCAACATGCCCTGGATACACCTCGACACCAAATGGAACATGCACTACCCGTCTGTGCAAGATTTGGAAGGCGGAGTGGCCACTTTGCACGAAAAGTGGTGGGAGCCAGTAAGATACACACAATACCATACGTTTTGACTGTTTGATCTGTGAACACTCGCTAAGCTTGGCATTTCTGTCTGCAGGTCTACACGGACTTGAGACCGTATCTTGAAAGTTGGCGGTGGCGTATGGAAGGCTTCTACGAAGCGCGTGATGTGTTCGTGAAGCCAAGAGACTCAAGCAAATGGTGAACATGGCACCTGACTTGGACGGTTTGCTGCCTGGCGATTGCAAAGAGCTTAGTATCCCTTATAGGTTCAGGCCAAGCCCGGCTCTCTTGAATCTTGGTGGCTGATCACGCTGCAGCCCAGAGAAGCCGACGGCGGTTCCTTGGCCGGCAGAAAGGGCGGACCACACTTGCTGAAGACGTCTGAACGTCTGGATATGTGCACTGTGCACTGGGCAGCACGGCTGGGCCTGAGCCTGGGTCGTCGAAGATGGTTTCAGCAAGCAAGCTGAAGGGCTGGGCAATGCACTCAGCTTGCGAGAAGCTCCTACACCCATCATCTCAGCACGTTTCGGAGAGTTTCACCACGACCATCTTTCACCTGACACCAGCCTGCGACGTGAGCGACAAAGGAGGCTGGTATGGGCGCTTGCAGCATGGCTGAGCGCATCTGGAGTCTGGAGTCCAGACAAAAGATCGCGCTTGCGTACGCGTTCCATCAAGTGTCACGTGTATCGTCCATTCCATTATTCATCTGATGAATCGCTTTGTGCCTCCCCTCTCCACTGTTTGCGATTCACATTCCAAAGACAACTTCTGCCACGTGCGTCAATTTGATCGAAACAGCATCCCTCGCGAGCAAACAGCGCTCGCTTCACATCTCCAGCCTCGACACTTCAGCTTCGAGCCCCCTTCAATCGGAAAAACACCAACACACATTCCAGAAACCAACGCACCATCTCATCAACATGCGCTTCTCGAACACGGCGGCAGCTTTTGTCGCCGCTTCATTGCCGATTGCTCTGGCCCAGACTTTCACTGACTGCGATCCGACCAGCACTACTTGTCCAGCCGACACCGGTCTCCCATCAAGCTCCTACACTGCCGATTTCACCAGGGGCCCCAGCGCCAACGCCAGTTGGAGTGCCGCTGCCTACACAACAGTCGAGTATGGTGACAACGGCGCGGTCTTCACCATTGAGAAGTCTGGCCAAGCTCCCACCATTCAGACGGACTTCTACATCTTCTTTGGCAGAGTCGATGTCACGATGAAGGCTGCCGCCGGCACTGGCATCGTGAGCTCTATCGTTCTCGAGAGTGATGACCTGGATGAGATCGACTGGGAGTTTGTCGGTGGAGACAACGGCCATGTGCAGTCTAACTTTGTAAGTCCCTTCATGGGAACACCAATGGGCGAATGACACTAACAAGTCATCAGTACGGCAAGGGAAACACGACTAGCTATGACCGTGTCATCGTAAGTACAACCCATGCTGAAATCCCCTTCCCAACGCCGAGCTGCTGGACGGAGCACACGGCGCTATGAGCGACCATTCTGGTCGATTGCACTTTATCAAACTGACACTTCACAATAGTACCACCAGGTCAGCGACGTTCAGAACACATGGCACACTTACTCGGTCGACTGGACCAAGGACAAGCTCGACTTCCTCATTGATGGCAGTGTCGTTCGGACACTGAAATATGGTGACCCACTCGCCGTCTACGGAAAGAATTATCCACAGACTCCGATGCAGCTCAAGCTTGGCAACTGGGCAGGTGGTGCTTCTGCAAACGAGGGCACGGTCGAGTGGGCGGGCGGTAAGACGGACTTCTCTCAGGCACCATTCGACATGTACGTGAAGAAGGTGGAAATCACGAACTACAACCCCGCCTGCTCGTACAAATACGGCGACAAGTCTGGATCTTATGAGAGCATCGACATCATCAGCACGGGCGACAGCTGCAGCGCCGACGCCTCAAGCGCCACTGCATCTGCTACTGCCACCGGATCGGCAAATGCTTCGCACACTGCAAGGACCACCGCCACACTTGCACCGACATCCTCTCATTCAGTCGAGAACATCGCCCAAACCGACAAGTCTGTCAGATCTACAGTGACGGGATCCGCATACAGCACTAACAGTGCATCGATCTCCGCGCTGAACTCTGGTTTCCAGACTGGCACAGGTGCCGCGCCAACGCAGGTCCCCTACCAATCCGCTGGTATTAATGGTACTGCCGGCAGTGGTTCGGGATCTGCCTCTGCCCCAACTTCCTCGCCTGAGTCTTCGACTGGAGGCGCAGCTATGCATGGCGTCTTGACCGTGGTGTCTCTGCTGAGCGTCTTCCTCGGCTTTTGGATGTTGTAGGCGGCGTTCGGTATCGCTTGGTCTCCTCCAGTCTCCAGGCGTATACAACCCAGCTTCGCGTCTTCGTATCACTGCTTGGGGAGTCTTGGTATGTGTGTAAAGGGATACCCACGATTTGCTTTCGGCTGCATGGTATTGGCGATTGAGTACTTTCGTATGCATGAAAGGTTGGACAGCACTCGAACGGAAGGGTCAGATAGATCACTCGAAGTGCGAGTTATGCTTCAGTAGCACGTTCGTTGAATCAGTAAAGTCACAGTCCGAGACAGCTACTCGGGTCCATCCGTTCCAAGAGGCTACAGCGCCTGGCTTTGACATTGAATACAGTACCGAAAGTGAGGTGAGCGCAGAGTCTGCTGCTCAAGCACAGCTAACGCGGATGAAGTTGACAAGTGTATGCGGTAGCTGAAGAGATGCCTTCGCCTAAGTGATTGTCAATGAAGCCGCTTCCTTCCTCATTTGTGCATCGACCGTTAGCTCGTGCATGTGTAAACAGGTCACGCGCCCCATACATAACATTCACAACTTCACTTTCATCGGCGCCTTCGCCTTCACCACAGCATCTTCTCCTCGCAGCAGCTTAACCAGCACGCCTCACTCTGTCAAACACAGTCGTCTCATTGATCGTAATAACATCTCTTCTTCGCCATCTTCCGATTCACTACTACACGGCAACCGCACGCACCCTCGACCTCCAGCGAGTACTGCTTGCTGGCTGGCCTCCAAGATGACTTCGATGCAAAATCGCCCGCCTGAGAGCACCGCGAGCAGAGGGCCGTACGAGGTGGAAAAGACAATGCTCTATGATCGCATCGTCGACAGCAATTACCGCTCCGCATTTCACATCAGCGAGATCGTCTTCAACGAAAGCACGCCAGCAGAGCACAATGCAATTATTTATGAACCCAGATTGATGGAACCAAAGACGCTCTCTGGAGAAGGGCCGCTTCCAAGAGATAGAGTCACGCAGTGGCCAGCCGCCCCAAACCTCGCCAAAGTTCTTCCGCAGGCGCGCACGCGATGGGTGAGCTTCAACGATGTCAAAGCGACTCGATGTCGAGACGTTTGCTGACTTCAGTCTCTTGCAGGCAGAGTACCTTCGTGATCGTCAACTGCGTGACATTGATGTCGTCTTCCAAGGCGGTTCTACACAGTGCCGCGGACGTTTGACCATGATGAAGGATAAGATGTCGCGAGCCGTAAGCGTCGTCCATCAACCATTCAGGATCCCTGCTGACGCGATATAGGGAGGCCGATCTTATCATATGCACGAGTACGATGAGTCCACACGCACCATGTGCTTCAGCATCGTAATAGCACATGGTGCGCTCAATGGACTGGCAACGCCTGAGATGATCAAGGACTTCCAAATGCAAATCGTCGACAACATCGCTCCAGACTTGCCAAACGGGGCCGTCGGAGCGTCCACAACGCCAGCAGTGGCCACACCAGTCCAGCAGAACGTGGTTGCGATGTCCGCAAAGCGTCGCGGCAAGCAGGTCAGGTTTTGCGATCCGCCAGGTCAATCACGGTATTCCATGCGCTCCACTGAGATGAAGCAAGCTGAGAGGAGCCAGAACGACGTTCCACTCACCAGAGAGTACTCTGGCAATCATTTGACAGACGATGATTGGTGGCTTCGTGACCTGTCGGTGCGGACAGAGATGATTGCAGATTGGCAAGAAAAGCGCACTCCACGGCGTCTCGCGCTGGCATTTGGAGACGATCCGACAACATTACCCTCCGTTGATGCTGAAGTGATGCCAGGACTCTGCAACACTTACGCACCCAATGTGTCGCAAGCAAAGCGCGACGAGCAATTAATCCAGCGCCTCCGGGTCCTTTTCAACGAATTCGTCGACAGCGAGGCCAGATATGAGAGTGCCGAACAAAGCTACCGAAGGACTCGTGCCACAATCAGAAGATTTCTAGCTCACCCGCAAGCCGCCGCTCGTCCAGATCTCATCAAGTAGGTTGTCATGCTTTCCGCACAAAAGAAAAGCCACTAGCTGACCAAAGCAGCCGTCTCAAGCGCAGGCTCATCTGTCACGATTTCCATGACATCAAGCTCGCTCACGACTCCCTCAGGCAACGCCTTTATACTGCTTGCAAAGGCGTGCCGAGGCATCTTATTCAGGACGACCAGATCAAAGATGCTGCATTGCTTGGAGGACTACGCGAGGTGCACCAGATCAAAATGATCACGACCCCAACCCCCGGAAATAATAACACAAGAACGAGCGGTAAGATCTTTCTCCACCTAATCATGCAGCATCGATGAGACTTGGATGCTAAAGGGGAGCTCGAGAATTTCCAGAACAGCAGAAACACGTCCAAGAGCAGCGCGACCGCACGCCTCATCCTCCACACGAGTCGTTTGTGATTTTATCCTCACCCAACGCAAGTGCACACAGCACATTGAAGACTTTCGCAACTGCAAACAGAGTGCGGCAGAAGACGTGGTCACCGCTTGGCCTAGTCCGTCAAGTCTTCCATGGTATGTTGAAACTCCCCTCTCTTTTCTCCGTTGGCAACGGCAGTCCGGCAGCAGCAGCTCCGTGAAAGCGTGCGAGAGGAATAGGTATCATGCCAGTGGAGCGGGTTTCATAGAGTCGTTTTCTTTTGTTTTTGCATCGAGGAGGAAGAGCAAAACCAGCAGCAGCAGCATAATGGACAGAGGAGGCGCAAGGGTGTCATCGCAAGCAGAGGCGCAGATTGAGCGGTACCATTGTATCCTGCTGAGTTGCATAAGGTGTTTATGGTCGGATTGAGCGTTACTTTCTGTCGTAACAATGGGCATTGTGGGTTGTCTTTTGTGCGTCGATCCGTACGCCTTCGCTTCAGTGCCATTTTCTTGTTGCTTCGCCTCTTGGGATGATCGGATTCGAGCTAGGCCAAAAGCGTTGACATCTCTGACCGTAGCTCTGTCGATGAGTTCACATGCACAGCCATGGTGAGATGGTACTCGGTAGGACTCTCAGCCGAGCCAGGTACATTCCGAAAGCTTGCATGTGTACGGCCTGGTTCGCGTGGTCTACGCTGCCATCACGGACTCGAGAACTCCGCCAGACGGTCAGCGGGTGGTCGAATCCACACCATCGAGAAACATAACCCGTGCGGAAGGGACGGGTGAAGTGCAAGATCTTTGCATTTCGAATAATGTACAGCGTGCTTGCGAGCACTGGACGGCTCCAGCATAGCGTCTATTAAAGCAGTGCAAGCTCCTCACAGCTATCTCATCTGCCTCAAGAAGTTATCTTCCTTAATCTTGCTCCTCCTGTTTTGCCTCATAGCTTTCGTCAATTCGTCTCGCGCCTTGCCCGCCTGCATGTTTCCCTGCGCAGTACCATCTCCGTACGGTAAATCTATGCTCTGCTCATATAAAGGTATCTTTGGCGCAAGAGACTCGGGGTTGAGGAGTTGCTGTTTTCGCAATGCTTTTGCGGCTGTTCTGCGCTGTTTCTTCGATTTTGCTGCAGCAGTGTCAGCATATGCTTGAGGGGTGGACAATGGTTAAGTACGCACAAAAGAGATCACCCTCTGCGTCCTTGCCTGGAGCACCAGTCGCATCTGCCTTCTTCTCCAGCGCAGTCCATAACCACGCAGGATACTCGTGATCTTCCAATGCGACAGGGTCCTGCTTGTCCTTCATAAAGCTGAGGCCTTTCAGTACAGTTCCGGCTGGCACGCTTGATACGATTCGGGCAGGTTGTTTGCTTTGTTTTGTGTTGACTGGCAGATCAAGCTTATTACTTTTCGGGGAGGGTGTAAGAGGTGTGCTGAATGGCTGGGCAGCAGACGTAGATGTCGCCGCTGGCTTGTCATTTGGACGAGGATTCGTTGCGGTAGTCTCCTGCGCGGATACTGCTTGTGATCGCGGTGCCGTCGAATGTGAAAAGCTCCGGGCGCTTCTTATTGATAACGAGCCATTGCGCTTTGCCAGCGGTCGTAGATGCCTTTGGCAGATCATATTCTTTGCTTTGAAAGGCCATGTGAAATGGTGGTCGAAGTGCCATAGAACTAGGCGGAGGAGTTCGGGAGTGTCAGAAAGTCGGTCTCGAGAACATCAATGCGACCTTCGAATCAACACACATCTTAGTTCACAGCAACAACGACAGTGAGGACTTGATTGATCTTTTGAGTATGACACAGTCAAACTTAAGAGCCTGTTCACTCTGTTCTCCTATATTGATGGTACTGATACACCGGCAAAACACGTCTTTGTTCAGACGGAGAAATCGACTTTGTGATGCACAGGGGTATACTCCATCCCATGAACGCCGATTGCGCGAGCACTCCTCCTCCTTCCTGCCTATTCGATGAAATAATCTTCCGGTAACGCTGCGTAACATCATCAGCAGAAAATGATCACTTGCGCGAGGGTATTTCGAGTTCCAGTCTTCCTCCCTGTCTGTTCCGTTGGCCATCTTTCCAGATGCATACAAAAAATAATCATAATTCCAAGCCACAAGTCTGCACCATACTCGTACGCCCCGGCATCATCGTCATCGTTCGTCGCGACGACTGAGCTGATACGAATCGAATCAAGACTGGGTCGTGGTTCACCCATCCTCATTCTCATCCTCGTCCTCATCGTCATCTAACTTGGCTTTCTTGGTTGGCGTGTCGTTCTTAGCGCCGCTGCCGCTCATGTTGTCTGCTTTCCGCTTAGCACTTCCCGCTCCATTTGTGAAACCGTCGTCTTCACCTTTTGCGTCAGTGGCGCCACCAAGATTCCCTTCCCTAGCTTCCATCTGTGCCACCTCTTCTGCGGTCAGGAAACGTCCTCCAGGACCTCTCGGTCTGCGCATCGCGTGGTTATGGCGTGACTCATGTAGATAAGGCTTGCGGCCTTTTGAGGTCAGTCGGAGCGCCTCTTCTAGCTTTTGACGTGCCATGCGTCGCTTCAGTATTCGATGAAATTGTTTCGCGTTCACATAAAGTGGCGATTCTTCGTTCGCACCAGCAACAGGGACTTCTGGAGACTGCTGATGCGTGGCTGGCGGTGGAGGCGGAGCTTGTGATTGCTGGTTGGCAGTCGGCGGACGTGGGGCGCCCATAGGTGGTTGTCCTGGGTTTTGCACTGCAGGGCTGTTGACTGAGTGGGACATCCTTCGTTGCTGTGCCATTTGGCCTTGCTGCATCTGAGGAGGCAGCGGTTGCGCCGAGGGCATCTGCATTTGTGTCGCCATGGTACCTGAAATGTTCATCTGACCTTGTCTGGGCGATTGTGGGTTCGGCCGTTGCATGCCACCGTCTGTCTTGACTTGGTTCGGTCTCGGTGAGGTTTGAGGCATCGATCCTGGCATCGAATCTGGCATCGAATACGCTGGATAGCCGGAGGCGGCAGCGGTGGCCATGGCGGCGGCCTGGGATGGAGAAACGCCATACTGCGTGTTCATGCCATACGCTGGGTTGTAGCCCATCTGGGGCATCATATGCTGCTGTGCCATCTGTGGCGGCTGTTGATGCTGCGCGTAGTTCGGCTGCTGTTGCGTCTGCATGACTGGACTAGCGTGATTCTGAGGGCCGTTGTGCGCGTGTGGGTAGGCGGAGGGTTGCTGAGGATGATACTGCGCGTATGAGTCCATGATGAATGTTCGAGGATAGTGGACGGCTAATCAAGGTTCGTGGGTCGAGCCAGCCGCAGGTCGATGGCGCGCGCGCGACGAGCTTAAGCTGAGAGAAGGCGCTGTCAGCCTGTGTTGTCTGGCGGCCCAAGGCTGCTTCGAATCGAAGGGCTACGGTGATGCGACCAGAGGCAGCTCCAGCTTCCCTGCAGCGGATGCAGCGTGAAGTTGACCTCTCGGAAGGACGGCTCCCGTCGCTGGCTGTCCTGATGCAATGGGCTCTGCGAGGGCGACGCGGCGCAGGCACTGAGGCGCAAGAAGGGCACTCGGACGAGGATTGGATGTGATGGAAGGTGCGTCGTAGCTCTCACTGGCTGCACGACAGGGCTGCAGAGAAACAGTGACGGAGACTAAAGACTGGGCCAAACATTAGCGACGGTTCCTAGACTCTCAAATACTGGCACCAGCAGGGACAATTGGTGACGCGCCTCCAGTATTCGCCGGGAGGCAGAGGTGAGCTGCATGGTGCGCGCGTGTGACAACGCATCAAGTCCAATGGAGGCGGTGGCCAGCGCATAACATTTGTGACGAAGCCTGCGCCACATGTGACAGTGAACGAGGCGAGGCGAGGCGAGGCGGCGATCAGTGTCGGCGTGGGTGCTGGTTGTGCTGGGCTGCGCGGTCGCGGTCGCGGTCGCGGTCGCGGTCGCGGTGCATTGTCTCGCGCAACTTACCTGATCATGTGCTGGTCTGAAAGGCTGCACCGACGTTAGCATACCGTCTCAATGCTCAATGCTCAATGCCCAATGGCCGTTGCTCGTGCCCGACGTCATGCGCCATCGGTCGTGCTTCAGCGTCGTCGTCGTCGTCGTCGTCGTCGTTCCACATGTCCCGTCGGCGCAGACACCCACCGAGCGTCTCGCGAACTAGGCATTGCAGAAGGGCGCAGCATGCATGGGGAGGCGTACCTGTTCGTGCTGGATCAAGTCTGTTGCCTGTGAATGAATTGCCAATAATAATCCGAGCTCTGCCTGAACGCGATTGATTGGGTGTCGAGTTGAAGAGAGATGATTTGCTGAGAGAGGAGGCTGAAGTTCTGAGAAGCTCTGGGGCCTGGGCTGGAACTAGGACTACAGTAGACAGTAGAATACTGTGGCCCGGCACGTGCTCGTCAAGAAAGCTCAGCTCGGAAAAAGCAAGGCAAGTACAGGCCCACAGGGACACGGAGACGCCGACACGGACCGGACACGGCCACGGCCACGGCCACGGACACCATGCTTTACCGACGTAGATGCTTCCTGCATCAGACGTTATTATTATTGTGCTTCCGAAACACGAGGTGGCAGGCAGGAACGAGCTTGTTATTATGATTATGATTGTCGTGTGCAGCATGTCCGACACCGCAGACCCCGCGCCGCACACTCACGTCAGCACTCAACAGGCTCCGCAAGCCCCGAGGAACCAGTCACCATTATTGGTGATTGGTGAGAGGCGTGTATTGTTCACTGCAATGTCCAAACAGCAGAAAAAAGTCGTAGCACGTCAGCTGGCTTTCCAGACACGCATTTCTCCATTCACACTATCCCATTTGTAAGCTCCTCCATGGCCGACATTGTAGCGATAGTAATTCTCGGTGCCGCCTTTGACCATGGCGCGACGGAATGTGATATTGATGCGACCCTTGTCTGCATCGCCGCTTTTTCTCTTCGGGATACTATGTAGCCACTTGCTTTGCGTCTTCCCACGCATCAATATCATGTCGCCAGAAGCGAGGGCCAGTTTCATCGGCTTGCATTCAGAATCGTCTTTCGCGGAAGTGGGTTTATGCTTCATCAAGAAATCGCGCTTTGCCCCGAGGGAGAAAGACGCGATGGCCGGATCTGCGCCGAGAAATCGTTCATCATCGCTGTGATAGCTGATGCTGTCGTCCCCGGACGCATAATAATTCACAAGCGAAAAGTTGAATGGACAGCCCGTAGCGTTTTCAGTAAGCTGTCGCAGAGCATCTAAGCATTCAGGCATGGGTCGAGGCCGGCATTTGTACGTTGTTGTGGGCAAAAGCTTTGACGTGAGTGCATCTACAGGCACGCCGTTCTGGTCAAACCGTGCCGTCTCATCAATGCCAAATACAGTGGTGTATCTAGGCGTGTTGATTTGAGTGTCGACCGGGCCACGCTTGATCGTATACTGCACTCTGTAAAAGAAGAGCTTATCCCTCAAGAATTGGAACAGATCTCGCTGCACCTCTTTCGGGATGTAGGGCTGATAGTAGACAAGATCGAGGTCGGGCTGATCATTTATGAGGCGTCCTTCGTCTGCTGGGGCGAAATTGAGTGCATCTCTCAGACTTGCAGGCAAGTTTGGCACTGGAAATGGGTAGGTTATATGCTCGGAATATTCTCGTGGCCTTTGCTCATGCTGAGCTTCGCCAGCCGTCTTTGTGCCTGTTGACTCTTCGCCGCTTTCTGCTTTTGCTCTTTTAACTGGAGGCGGACTGAAGAAGTTTTCGAGTGTCCTGGCTCTTTTCGACATAGCTCAGCAACATTTGTGGAAGAAGAACAAGACATTGGAGAAGGCGGAAGAGGATCGCGTGGTGGGAGAGCTCGATGACGACTGGGGCAGACGCGAACGCCCAGGAGGGCTAGCGCGAAGTCCCACCGACTCACGTGACAGCCTGAAGCGATAGACGCGATATATCCTCTATCCTCATCAGCCCAGAGGACGTCTCGTCTCGCAGCTTTCATCTCTTCGAATGACGCCGAGTCACTGTACCGAGCCGCAATAGACGCTTCGATGCGGCATGGGTCCGGGAGCTGTCCGCAGGAAGGCGGTGGTGGTCTCATCTGAGGCCGAGGACGGGAACGACGACGATGTTGAGGCCGAAGAGGGCGTGGGAACGTCTGCCAAGTCACAGAAGCCAAGTTCTGGCAAGCTTAAATCAGTTAGATTTGGGAGCCCTCCAGCTTCTATGGTAACGAAACGTCGCAAGGAAACTCCTCAGCCATCCCCACAGAAAAGCAAGTCCAAGGCAAGTGGGAAGCCAATCTATTCGTTTTTCCATGCGGCAACACAGCGACAACAAGCTTCGCAGAGCTCGGCTGGATCGGACAACGCCGCCATTGTACACCATGAAGTGGAGGCTATCGAAGATGATTCTGACGACGCTGGGTCGCGTAAAGAGCCCTCGACCACCACGCTCTCTCAAGGCTCAAGTACAGCATTAGCCGTTCGTAAAAGGAAGTTTGCTCATACTCAAAGTTTTGAGGACGATGCCAGCTTACCACCTGCAGCCTCTCAAAAGTTTCGGAAGACGAGCAACGACGACAGGAAGGCGAATTTTGCCAATCCGAAGGATGATAGAAGACCCTGGACGGAGAGATTCGCGCCCGCCGATATCTCTGAATTGGCAGTCCACAAGCGCAAGGTAGCTGATGTTCGTGGATGGCTGGAAACGACTTTCAGAGGCAATCGTCACAAGATACTCGTGCTCAAAGGTCCCGCGGGTATTGGCAAGACTACTACCGTAAGACTTCTCGCTCAGGAACTAGGTATTGAGCTCCTCGAATGGAGAGATCCAGGTGCGGTGGAGCCAGACGGCACTACCCCTGCCGCAGCTCGATTTGAGGAATTTGCCGTTCGTGCCGGTAAGGTGTTGGGACTGGAATTGACCACGGGCACGAGGATGGATACGAAGGATCCTTGGCCACCAGCCAACGACGAAGACGATCGTAAGAAGCGACCTCAAGCGATTCTTGTTGAAGAATTCCCAAACACCTTCTCGAGAACATCGAGCGCACTGCAGTCTTTTCGCTCCACCTTGGCGCAATACGTCTCCACAATAGTCTCGAACGATCAAATGCCTACTCCGATGATAATGGTCGTCTCCGAGACCTTACTGTCAACGAATACTGCGACAGCGGACAGTTTCACGGCCCATCGACTTCTGGGGCCAGAGCTCAACACGAATCCCTACATCAACCTCATCGAGTTCAACCCAATTGCACATACATACATGCTGAAAGCACTTGAGACGATTGTGGTTAAAGAGGCTCGAAAGTCCGGCCGTCGCCGAACGCCAGGCCTTCAGATCATCGAACGTCTGGCTGAAAGTGGCGACATTAGGAGTGCAGTGTCGTCTTTGGAATTCCTTTGCGTTCGTGGAGATGATGGTCAATGGTCAAGCAAGGTTACTTTCACCAAGCCCAAACGGTCCAAGAATCCGCCGCCTCTCACGAATGCGGAGGAGGAAGCCATGAAATTGATTAGTAATCGTGAGAGCAGCCTCGGGGTCTTCCATGCCGTTGGAAAAGTTGTCTACAACAAACGAACAGATCCGACAGATGGAAGTGGCCTCACTCAGCCATCAGCATGGCTGCCTCAGCACCGCCGGAGCAAAATACCAGAAACGGATCCAGATTCTTTAATCGACGAGCTCGGCACTGACACGTCTACATTCGTGGCTTCGCTCCACGAGAATTATATCTTGTCTTGCGGCACCGCGTCTGCAGAAGAAACCCTGGACAGTGTGAGCGGATGCATCGACAATATGTCCGATGCCGATTTGATGTCTCTTGATCGCATATCCTTTGGCACCAGAGCGTTTTCTGGATCTGCGGCCGACAATTTGCGTCAAGATGAACTCGCTTTCCAGGTTGCTGTTCGAGGTGTCTTGTTCAGCCTGCCGTATCCTGTCCATCGTACCGAACCGGCTAATGGTAGACGAGGCGATGCTTTCAAAATGTTCTACCCAGCATCACTTAGGCTGTGGCGAAAGCGGGAAGAGCTGGAGGAGCAGCTTGACGTAGTGACACGAAGACTCGCAGATAGGGGAGCCGCTGGAGCTGCCAAATCAAGAGCTACGAAATTTCAGTCTGCAAATGTGGTCGAGGGCTGGAAGACTCATTCGTCGTTGAGTTCGGGCAACAATGCCGGGGGTACACAAGATGTTGATGTTCAGCCACAACTCAGCAAGGAGGCCAAGCACGAGATGCTGATGGATCGGCTGCCGTACTTGGCGCAGATCTTGAGTGGACCGACAGCTTCACCACTGTCACGCACATTGCGCGAGCGAGTCACAGCAATAACGCGGCTGGATGGTCTGTCACTACCAGAAGATGACGAAGATGCAGATATGGAAGAGAGCGAAGCAGCCGGAAATTTTGAGCAGTGGTCGACGGACCGGTCTGATCTTGGCTCCAGCCGTACGACAACATCGCCATGGAAACGACGCCCACCAGAGAAGCCTCCTGTCATCTTTGAAGGAGTAAAGCTGCCTCCCATGGACAGTCACGTCGACAAACTTGTGCTAGAAGACGACGACATTGAGGATTGATGTGCTAGACGCAGCATGTCAGCAAGCTGTTCGGCGTTGTGTACAAGATGCTGAAGAACTTTCAGCGTAATGGAACATTATGAGATACCAACATGTACATATAGATACAGTAGAAATGAACTCTGTCATGACGCCACCGACGTCCTGCTTCGAACTTACACAGTATTTCCACATACATGATCGTGCATCGCGACACCCCGTGACAGAAATGAACATGAATCTGTCTTCATCGCACCAAAAAAAAAATCACGCAGTGCGTCAAGACATGGTCAACTCCTCAAATCGTCCCTCACAAAAATCCCAAATCAAAGCTCGGTAAGTCACGAAGATGACGCTCGCTAATTTCGATGTGAAGTGGATAGTCAGGTGTCAGAGCCAGATGGTTGTATACAGTACCGAGTCCACTCGTGAAAGTTGTCGTACCGATCCGATCGAGCCAGTGACCTGTATAGCCAAGCAAGGAAGAACCACCAGATCTCGCGCTCACATGACTGTACACCGATGAAGCATTATCGATGCTGTCGCTGCTGACCTCTACCATCATGGAGCTTGCAGTCGGAGTCGTGTGTAGAGAGTATTCCGAGGGCAAGATGCTACTACGCTGAGTGTGTGGTAGGCGTCCTGGGTCCATGCGTGTATAAAACTCGCAGGATTTCTTTCTCTGGAATATGACCGAAGTCACCGACCTCGATGAGATGACATTCTGCGCCTTCTGGACTGTGGACGTACTCTTCGTCGTTCTCGTTCTTGACTGATCTGACGTGGTCTTGCCGGATGCGCGGGACTTGACCAGTCCCAGCTTCGGCGATATCAACCTCGTTCGAGGCACGATCGCAAGTGCTTCCGCAATTGCACTGGCAGCCACATCTGCAAGCGCAGCGATATGCATTGTCGTCATTCCTGACTGGTGGTCGATGCCGATCGATGGTGACTGGGATCTCTGGTATCGTGTCGTGCCGTTGGGTTGCCGTCCCGAGACCATCTCCATTGGTGTTTGCTGTATAGTTCGAGTTGCTTTCCATGTCGTTGGGATCGCGTCTCATCCTTTTTGGACTTCAATGAGAAACCTTGCTGTTCTCCTCTGCAGTAAGAGGACGAGCCGCGCCTTGACAAGGGACGAAGTGCGAACCGCGAAGTGGGTTGAAAAGAAGAAAGAGAAGCAGTAACGATAATATTGAGGTGCGGGCGAAGGTCAGGGAGTTGGCTTGGTATTAAGGTCGAGAGCTTCGAGGAGTCATTCATATTCTATGCCTTACTTGGGCCATTCGGCAGTGCTCAAGCAGGATGAACAACGGTGGCATCAGAGTGCAGCGGCTCGTGATTAGCTCCGCGACTGAGGCGTATGCAGTAGTTCCAACATCTCCACAAGATCCAGCCACGAATACTGCTGCACAAACACTTCGAACTTGATGGGCGAAAAGGCAATGGCATGCTGTGCATGATTAGTGTATCGGGCCGTTGGAATGGCAAGACCAAAGTATGGAGTGCGGCTACCGGTATAATGCATCTCATAGCTTTCAGATGGTAGACCAAGACTGATTGCGGCCTTTCTCTTCGATCCAGACTACCAGTCGTGCACTGAAGCGCCCGGAAGCAACAGTAGGCTAGGTGAGGACATGGCGGGATTGAAGCACCCCATGAGGATGTTCCACCCGGCATTTAGAGCTCTGCCAGACGCCCTGATTCCGACCACAGCTGCATTTTCTTTGCCGATTGTCATGATTTGAGCCGAGCTCCCTGTGTTTTGCGATCCTTGTGGAGACTTCATCCTTTGGTCCGTCCTCGACCTGTCGTCTGTAAGCGTGAATATGCGAAAGCGCCACGGAACACGGGTACACGAAAGAAAGAATGCCTAGCGCAGACTCTGCCTCATGCAAGGCCAGCAAGGCTGCATCAAGTGCATGCGGGCCAGCTGCTAAACCGGCTGCGCCTCGATGCGAATGGAGATGAAGGCCACACAGTTAGCAGCCTGTGCAATCGGAAAGAATCCGCACGGCGCCCAGAAAGTAGTGCGTCCGATTGCATATCAATAACGGTGGCGTTCTTGAAGCGAACTGAGGCGTGTTGAAGCGCGCGTGGTCAAGGTTGTGGAAATCCATGATCCATCATCATCCGACGTCGTCTTCGTCTAGCTGCATGGAAATTTGAGTTCATGGCAGGAGGAAGCGTCATTGGCCGCAAAGGTACGAGCATGAGAGCATGGTTGTTTTATTTTCAAGTCGTAGCCGTAAACCCTGAGATACACGCTATCATTTGGGTACTTCCCATTTCTAGTAGTAAGTATAATCGTACAAGCTCTCCCATGGAACTGTGAGCCTGGGCTTAGTACATGTAAGTCAACGCCGCGCTGCAATGAATGCTCCGATCGGATGGGCTGAGCCAGTCTTCTAGTTGTACTGGGCATATGCTGCGGTCGAGTTGAATTTGAGTCCTCCACGAATAACCTTCTCAACAGCGCTCAAGAAGTCCTTCTCGCTGGCCACCTTTCTTCGCGCACGGATGGCGAACATGCCAGCTTCTGTAGCTACAGACCGCAGCTCAGCACCTGTGGCGTTAGGGCACAGGCGTGAAATGAGCTCCCATCTGATGTCGCGCTCTACCGACATGGACTTGGCGTGGATGCGCAGAATGTTGGCGCGACCTTCCATGTCGGGCAGTGAGAACTCGATCTTTCGGTCTATTCGACCTGGTCTCATGAGGGCTGGATCGAGGGTGCTCGGTCTGTTGGTAGCGAACATGACCTTGATGTTTCCTCGGCTGTCGAAGCCGTCGAGTTGTGTGATGAGTTCCAGCATCGTTCTCTGAACTTCGTTATCTCCTCCTGCACCGTCATCGAAACGAGCACCTCCAACAGCATCGATTTCGTCGAAGAAGATGATGCATGCTTTCTTGGTGCGCGCCATCTCAAAGAGCTCGCGAACCATTCGTGCACCCTCTCCGACGTACTTCTGCACGAGCTCCGAACCAATGACACGGATGAATGTTGCATCAGTTCTGTTGGCCACTGCTCTGGCGCAAAGCGTCTTACCCGTTCCTGGAGGACCGTATAGCAGCGCACCCTTTGGTGGATCGATACCGAGGTTGACGAAACGCTCTGGTGACAGAAGTGGCATCTCGACGACTTCTCTTAGCTTTTCGATCTGCTCTTTGCAGCCTCCGACATCTCCATAAGTGACATCGGGCTTGTCTTCGACGGTCATCATGGTGACACTGGGGTCGATCTTGGGCGGAAGAGGCAACATGATCTGGTATTTGTTCCGGTCCACACCCACGCGCATGCCTTCTTCGATATCTGTGGGTGACACTCGCTCTCCAAGGTTCACGACGAACTTGGCGATCTGCTTGACGTTGATGACATATTTGCTCTTCTCGCTGTCCTTCTCATCGGGAATGATCTTTGTGCATCTGGCGACTTGTAGGGGTTGCTCTTCGCTCATGCGTTGTCGGTCGGCGGCGATATCCCACAGATGCGGAGGCGCAAGTCCTGTGTCTGATTCCTTGACGCCGATCTTGTCGTTGACTGAGGTCTGCTTCTCCTTGATGGCCTTCTCGAGATCTTTCAACGCTGTGGCGTATGGGGCCGAGTTGTATGTCTTGAGCACTTGGATGTCCCTGTGCAGTTGTTAGCAACCACAAACGTAGTATGCACAAGGCGCAAGGCAGCGCAACGTACTCATCGGAGAGCGGAGTGATCTTCTTCTCCTCCTGCTCGTCGTCGGCGAACTTCTTCTGGTACTTTTCCCAGTTCTGGCCTGTTGCCGATGGCATCGCGGCAGTGTTTGGGAAACTTGCTGTGCAGGTCACTCTCGAAGGTCGGTGTCGGTTGGAGGTGGTGCGGCGGCGGTCAGATAGGTCTGAGATGGAGCGGAGCGGAGCGGAGCGGAGCGGAGGTGCGCGTGGTAATGGGAGGCAGATGTATTGTAGGTGGTGTGTGGTAACATCGTCGTTCAACTGTTGCTGCAGGCCAGGCCAGGCATCGGAGCGTGACGAAGGCGTTGCCGACGTGCAGCACGCGAACTTCGATGCAGAGCTTCAGAATTCTTGTCTCCTCAAAGACACGTCCACCCAAACACAGCACCACCGCGCATGGGAATAGCCATTATTGGCGAAACTACATATACAACAAAAGAGAGGCTCAGCTGCACTTCACATACAAAACATGGCGCAAACAGCGCCGGCCAACGCTGGCAACAATGCTTTCAAGGACAAGGCCAAGCCGCAGGCAGTAAGAGAAGCGAACATTACCGCTGCTAGAGCTGTCGCAGATGCTATTCGAACCTCGCTGGGCCCCCGTGGTATGGACAAGATGATTCAGACGGGCAAAGGTGAGACCATCATCACCAACGATGGCAACACCATGCTCAAGGACATGAGCGTCATGCATCCCGCCGCGAAAATGCTTGTCGACCTTGCAAATGCTCAAGACATCGAGGCAGGCGACGGTACCACTTCAGTCGTCGTCATTGCCGGCAGTCTCTTGGGTGCCGCTGAGCGTCTTCTTGCCAAAGGCATCCACCCAACAATCATCAGCGAGAGTTTCCAGAGAGCTGCTGCCCGAGCGGTGGAGATATTAGAAGAGATCTCCGTGCCCATCAACCTCGCCGACCGCCAGACCCTCCTCAAAGCCGCCTCTACATCGCTGTCCTCGAAAATCGTCTCCCAAGAGCCAAAGCTGGCTCCTATGGCAGTCGATGCTGTCCTGAGAACCATCAACCCACAAAATGCTCAAAACGTCGATTTACGGAACGTGCGCATTCTGAAGAAGGCTGGCGGTGTGATTGATGACTCGGAGATGGTCGATGGGTTGGTCCTCAGCCAACAAGCAATCAAGAGTGCAGGTGGCCCCACGCGGATAGAGAAGGCCAGAATAGGTCTCATTCAATTCCAGCTCAGCCCGCCAAAGCCAGACATGGAGAACCAGATCGTGGTCAATGACTACAGGCAGATGGACAAGATTCTGAAAGAAGAACGAACATACCTCCTCAACATGGTCAAGAAGATCAAGAAGGCCAAGTGCAACGTGCTCTTGATCCAAAAGAGCATCCTCAGAGACGCCGTGAACGACCTCAGTCTACACTTCCTCTACAAGCTGGGCATAATGTGCATCAAGGACATTGAGCGGGACGAAGTCGAATTCATCTGCAAGTCGACCGGCTGCAAACCCATTGCTGACATCGACTCCTTCACCGAAGATAAGCTGGGTACCGCAGACCTGGTCGAGGAGGTTTCGAACCTGGGATCTCGTTACGTGCGAGTCTCTGGTGTCAAGCATCCAAACCCAAATGCTCCCAAGACAGTTTCCATCGTGGCACGAGGAGCGAACACTCTCATTCTTGACGAGGCTGAGCGAAGTTTGCACGACGCCATGTGCGTGATTCGCTGTCTTGTCAAGAAGCGAGCTCTCCTGCCTGGTGGCGGTGCTCCAGAAATGGCAGTCGCGACGCAACTGAGCCAAGACGCGCTGACATCGCCCTATCCTGATAGCGTGTGCTTCAAGGCATTCGCTGATGCGCTGGAGATCATTCCAGTCACCCTGGCGGAGAACGCAGGCTTGAACAGCATCAAGGTTGTGACGGAACTGAGAGCGCGGCATACCAAGGGCGAGAAGAACGTTGGTGTCAGCATCAAGCGTGGTGGCGTGGGAGTCATGGGTGGAGACGACAAGAGTGCGTCAGGAGAGGGCGTGATGCAGCCTTTGCTTGTCAGCACGAGCGCATTCGAGCTGGCAAGTGAGACTGTGAAGATGATCCTGCGCATCGACGACATCGCCTTGTCAAGATAGCGTGTGTACTGTACGAGGCATGACAAGCTCTGGGCATGATTAGATCCTCCTTTCAGGAGTGTGATGGCAAGCACAGGCCAAACAAATTCTGACGAGCCACGAAGATAGCACAGATGTTGCCAGCATGCATCTGCTGCACTCAGCGAAGACACATGCGATCTTGCACAGGGTGTCGGCGGATGAAGAGACTATCGTCGCACGATTCTCGTACCGTCGTGTGAGCGATATATAGTGCTTCGAAAAGTTGACTTCGCTGGCGATGCAATCGGCCTTTTGGCTCATCCGTGGGCACAAGCAGTATTTCCTCTCACGGCCTCAAAGCTGCCACACCATGACCCCAAATCTCGACTTTCCATCACGAACATCATATCTTCTGCTACTGTAACAAGACTTGACTCGAATGGTACACCGCGGAGTGGGAACCCCCTCTGCATGTGTGTATAGGAAGTCACGTGTGTGGCTAGTGTGTGGCTTAACACGAATCACTGATTTCTAGTCTAGGCCGGTTCTGTCGACTTAGATTACGCAAACTGAACTCTTAATGTTTTAACTAAATATAAGGCTAGAGCCTTTGCTTAAGCATTAGATAGAAATAAAAATTGCTTAATAGGTATACTATGTAATTATCTAGTAATAAGACGTAGCTAATTTTAGAAAAAGGGCCTAGTTACTACGTATTCTCATCGCGAAAATTCGGTGTGGCTGTGCAGTCACGTGTTTCTGGTCCCGAGGTGGGAACGATTCTGAAACCAGGATCATGATTGGCGGCTCTTGCCATCCGTGCACTTCCCTCCGTCTCATCAGACTTGCCAAAGCAAGATTTGACGTTGCCTCTGTTGCCGACTCCTCACTCTCATGTAGGTAGTAATAGTTACTTCGTGTCAACCTTCTCTCGGTCAACATGGAAACACACCAGGAAGCTGTCCAGGCAGTAGCATCTAGAGTCTCTTCATTCTACGAACGAAAAGTCCCTTTCCGATTATACCATGGGAGCACCAACACCACTCAGACTCGTAAAATCGATCGCAGCAAAGTCGTCGACACGTCCAGACTGAATCATGTCTTCAACGTAGATCTCGAAAAAATGACCTGCTTAGCGGAGCCAAACGTGGCTATGGACGAACTTGTCGATGCTGTGGCTCCCTATGGCCTGCTTCCACCCGTCGTCATGGAGTTCCCCGGCATCACTGTTGGAGGAGGATTCGCAGGCACGGCAGGCGAGAGCAGCGGCTTCAAATACGGCTTCTTCGATCGGATCGTAAACTGGATAGAAATGGTCTTGCCGAATGGCGAGATTGTGAGAGCATCACCCACCGAGCGAGAGGATCTGTTCCACGGCGCAGCAGGCACTTTCGGAACTCTGGGAGTCGCAACACTTTTTGAGATCAAGCTTATCAAATCGAAGCGCTACGTTGAAATGACCTATCATCCTGTCACTTCCATAGCAGAAGCTCTGACCAAGATGGACTCCGTCGTGAATGACCCGTCCAACGACTACGTCGATGGCATACAATACGGCCCAAAGAAGGGTGTCATTGTGACTGGAAGATTGGTTGATGAATTGTCACCTGGTGTCAAACCGAAGAGATTCAGCAGAGCAGCAGACCCGGTATGTGATCACCTGGTGTATCTTTCCCTTCATGCAACATTTTTGCTAATTGGTTCGTGTGATATCATATAGTGGTTCTACATCCATGTAGACAGAATGACTGGTAGAAGCTCTGCAGAGGTCAAAGAAGCAACTCTTGTCAAGGATTATCTTTTCCGTTATGACAGAGGTGCTTTCTGGACTGGTAAATACGCTTATCAATACTTCTTCGTGCCATTCAACAGGATCACAAGATGGGCCTTGGACTATTTCATGCACACGCGGGTAATGTACCACGCGCTACATGCCTCTGGCCACGCCTCGAAGTACATCGTTCAGGACCTTCTGCTTCCAAGAGGAGGAGTCGAAAAGTTCGTGAACTTTGTTGACTCAGAATTTGCATTCGAACCATTATGGCTGTGTCCTCTCAAACGAGGCGAAGAAGTGCCACTCCACCCGAAGCTGGCACCAGAGCTGACCTCCGATGACAAAGCGGTCTCCTTTGTCAATATAGGAGTCTGGGGTCCTGGTTCGACAAATTACAGCAAGTTCATTCACCAAAATAGAAGGCTAGAGCAGAAAGTCCGTGAGCTTGGAGGCATCAAATGGCTATACGCGCAAGCCTTCTATACCGCGGAGGAGTTCTGGTCGATTTACGACCGTAAGTGGTATGATGCACTACGGGAGAAATACCACGCGACTTATCTGCCGGATGTTCACCAGAAGGTGGGTGTCGACTTGACGAAGGCCTCCGGCAGATTCGATACTTCGACATGGACAGGCTGGGCGAAGAGCATGGTCTGGAGCGTCTGGCCCGTAAGCGGTGTTTGTGGTGTCTTGAAGACGCTGTATCAAAGAGAATACTTGCTGGCGAAATGATCAGAATACGCAAGATTTCTCTCCCCGAAGCGAAGTCTACATCTGCAAGCAGATTAGAGCTATCTTACGTAATTTGCATCAAAGTAAGCAGCACTGGCGTAACCGCTTCCAAGCACATTACCGATGGCCAAAGGCTGCCTCAAATTAGTCGCAAAACCAGCTCGAGTACCTTTACTTCCTTCTCCAGTGTTGTGGTACTCCCCAAACACAACATGATCGGTCTTCTCATCGCCAGTGTCCCAAATCGTCCATCCAGCAGAATTGATTACCCCTGAAAGCGCAGTGTCCTGGAAGGCAACACGAGCATAGAGTCCCCACGGTCTTCCAAGATAATATGCTCCGCTCGAGACTGCATTCCCTGGCGCAGCCGCAACGTTCGATCTATTGATCACATAATAGCTCGCACTGCTGGACGAGTTTCTTCCTGAAGCAGTGATGTACCCTTTCGACGCACTCAAGACGCCTATATTACATCTGCGAAATGGAAAGAGGGTTAGCCTTGATCAAAGTCCGGATATATTCGGGAAACGCACTGTTCGAACCAAGCTTGACCCTCCTGTCCAAAGATAAAGTCTGTTGCCCCTTCAATATAGCACGAGGCATAAATCTGTGCGCCGATCTCCGCGAGGACCGTGTCTTGGTATCTGGAGCCAGGAGTCATTAGCAACGGACTTCGGGGTTTCCTTTGCGAGAGGCGCGACACACCCGGTAAAAGAACAGGCGTAATAACCTTGATTCTGTATTGAAGCTCGAATGTCAGCTCTGGATCCTTCTTCACTTCCATGCATATTTGACGACTCCTTACTCCTGCGTAGGCGGACAGTGCCAATGCTTGGCTACCCCTTCCATAGGTGTTGACAACATTGACGTTGTAGAGTTTGAAGTTGCTTGTGTGTACGCGGAGGGTGGCTGTTTCGTCGTCACTGGAATGCCCCTTTTGACTGACGCCCGCAGTGATGATCACTTTGTTCGAGGAATATGAGGAAGTGTCTGAGGTGGAGCCGTAGATGGTCAGTGGTCCACTGAGCGAGTCGATGAGCACTTGTTCCTTGTAGGTGCCCGGCTGAATGAAGATGATCTGTTCCTGTAATGAGGATTTTGAGAGAGCGTGAACGGCAGCTTGGATCGTTGAGTATTGGCCTTTATCACCAACAATGAGGGCCCCAGGGGGGGCGGTCGTGCGGCCAACGGCTGCAGCGATTCCAAATAATGGAGAGAGGGTGGAGAAGATCTTCATGATGTCGCTCGTGGTAGAACTCGATACTAACTTAGTCGTATCGTGTAAGCAGTCTGGTATCACTGGGACATCAGCGCCAACGAGAGATAGGAATTGCGATGTCGACAGTCATATGGTCAAGTTGAGCGAGGTGAAAGGCTGGGCTATCCTAGTAGACCAGATCTAATTACAACCTTATTAAGGAATACAAGCTATCTCGGGAGACCAGACTAGAAATCAGTGATCGTGTTAAGTGTGTGTGTGTGTGTGTGTAGGAAGTCACGTGTGTGGCTAGTGTGTGGCTTAACACGAATCACTGATTTCTAGTCTAGGCCGGTTCTGTCGACTTAGATTATGCAAACTAAAGTCTTGATGTTTTAACTAAATGCAAGGCTATAGCCTTTGCTTAGGCATTAGATAGAAACAAAAATTGCTTAGTATATATATTAAGTAATTATCTAGTAACAAGACGTAGCCGATTTTGAAAAAAGGGCCTAGTTATTACGTATTCTTATCGCGAAAATTTCTATTCGAATTTATAATTATGTAGGCTCTACAAAATCTAATAGAACCGGATTAGACTAGAAACAAAGACTACGGTATAGCTATGCAGTTACGTGTTTCTAGTCTAAGTAGGAGATAGGAATACAAGTAAGTAGAGGGATACTACCGTACTTTTAAGTAGCGAAAGAGAGACCCGCTACCGTACGTTCGAATAGCGCAACCGAATTGCCTATTCGAGCGGTGTTCTATGCCGCTATACAAGCCGCACAAGTGCGGCGGCATCGAAGACCTACAACGTCTACTTAGATAAATATGTACTTGTAGGCGGCTACGCGTGCCTACTAAGTACGAGCGAAGCTTTCGTACTTCGTAGAGCTAATCCAATACCGCCCTCGTTATCGTATTAATTACTTTTACTAGCGTATTCTAAGAAACTCGATATTTCGTAATTTCCGCCTTTCTATTTTTCGCTATAAACCTATTTAATTTTTATAGATAAATCTAGATAAACTTCTAGTTTCCTAATATTATATCTAGATAATTAGATTAGGTTTAGATTCTAATCTAAACCTAACCTAACCTAACCTACTAGGATATCTAGAACCTTTCGTAAAATAAGAATTAGTAATATAGCTATAAAATTTATAACGTAACCTATATAAGGTTTCTATAGTAATAGCAATCTAGGTAATAGATATATACTCTAGAAGGATTACTAAATAGTACGAAAGTAAAGCTTCCTTTATATAGCTAGTAGTATAGCCGGCTTTTTTAGTAATACTTATATAATCTAGAAAAAGTCTAGATTCCGATTTAAAATTAGTATAGGTTCTAGAATCTAAATCTATACTAATTATCTAGTTCCTACTAGGGAACTAAACCTAAATCTAATTTTACGGATTATATCTAATCTACTAGAACGTCTACTTATTCCTATAGGATACTAGTAATAAATTAATATATTATTAGAGATATACTAGATTAATCTAGTAACTATATTTATAGTAAATATAAAAATTCTACTATATAATAATAAAGAGTTTTCGTATAGTAACTAGCTAGTTATAGTAACGAATATATAAGATATAGAGGAAGTACTAGAAATAATAATAGATATAAAAGAATATACTAATAGGATAGCTTAATATAAGATTAGGTTAGTATATAGCTAGAGATAGCTATACTAGAAGAAAGGGAATATTTATAGGAACCTTAATAAGGTAAGGTCTCTTACTAAGCCCTATATCTACTAAGCGGTATATATTTAGTATATATATAAAATCTATATAACTTATATAGGCTAGTAAAGGAGAGTACCTATACGTAGTACTAGCTACGAACCTATAGATAATAGAGTTATTAATAGAGCTAAAGCTCTTCTACTCTACCTAGGATATAGCCTAAGGGCTTGGATTACGCCTAGGCACGAAGGAGTCTAGCTCTAAGACAACTAGTAGTCTAGAAAACTATCCGGTTACCTATCGAACCTAGCGTAGCTATAACTATTATAAGAACTAATACTAAATTAATAGGCTAACCTTCTTAGAGAGGGAATCTATAATTCTATCCTAGGGACAAGGGACTAGAGTAGTAACCTAGGACTAATTATCCTAAAGAGGAGGAAGTAATAACTAAAGAGGAGGTTTTAATAAGTACTAGAAGGAGGAGGGAATATAGAGGATAAAGTACTTAGGATATCCTAATACCTATAGCTCCCTAGGGAGAGTATAGTCCTAGATTTACCTCCTAGGCCCTAGCTCTCCCTAGGGATAATAATAATATTAGTTCTAAAGGCTAGGTATCTAATATAAACTACTCCTAATACTATATATAAGGTAGTCTATAAAGAATACCTAAGTATAGGAGCTAATATAGGAAATCTAATTTTTAGTACTATAGGTTATATAACTAGATACTAAGTAAGGATAGGGATAGTTCTTAACTAGATAGAGAGCTAATATAGAAGTTAACTAGAAAATAGGAGAAAGGATAAGGACCTATATTTATAAAGGGAAGGGAAGAAGGAGAGGAAAGAGATAGGAATACTATACTATTTCCTAAACTAGAGATTCCTCCTATCTAGCCTAAAAAGCTATAAAGGAATAAAGCTAAAGGATACTAGACTAGAGGAAGTATATATAATCTAGTTAGGATAATAGAGATATAGGGAACCTCTTAATATTTAAAAGACTAGTATAACTAAGGATAGGGCTTAGTATCCTTAATAATATAAGGAAGAGTAGAGGTTTAACTATTTTTAATATCTTATAAAGCCGATAGGGACTTGAAGGAAGTTAGGAAGGTAGAGTAAATAGCTTTTTCCCTCCTAAAGAATACATAGAGATAGCTACTTGTCTAGTAGTTAGAATAGTATAGTAATATAAGAACTTATCTATCTATATAACTTATATAGTCTTTTTAATTTAGTACGCTATATAATCCTTTTAGGAAATACTTTATTATAGATACTACTAGATAGGTACTAGATAGGTACTCTTAATAGATATAGAAGGATATAGATATAGCCTTCGCTACTAGATCTACCTCCTAGGCCCTAGCTCCCCTAAGGGTAATACAATATTAGTTCTAAAGGCTAGGTATCTAATACAAACTATCCCTTATACTATATATAAGGTAGCTAGCTAGCGAAGGAGAGTACCTATACGCGGTACTAGCTACGAACCTAGAGATAACGACGTTATCGTCGTCGATAGAGCTAAATCTCTCCTACCTATAGCGCTACCTAGGAAGGCAATTTCAAGGTACCTAGGTAAAAGGAGTCTAGCTCTAAGACGACTAGCCGTTTAGAAAACTATCCGGACTACCTATCGAGCCTAGCGTAGCTACAACTAGTACAAAAACTAATACCGAGTTAATAGGCTAACCTTTCTAGGGAGGGAATCTATCCTAGGGGTAAGGAACTAGCGTAGTAACCTAGGACTAATTGTCCTAAAGAGAAGGAAGGAATAACTAAAGAGGAGGTTTTAATAACTACTTAAAGGAGGAGGGAATATAGAGGATAAAGTATTTAGTATACCCTATAGCCTATAGCCCCTAGGGGAGTATAGCCCTAGATTTGCTCCCTAGGCCCTAGCTTTTATCCTAGGGGCACAAATGCTAGTTCTAAAGGCTAGGTATCTAATACAAACTACTCCTTATACTATATATAAGGTAGCCTATAAAGAATACCTAAGTATAGAAACTAATATAGGAAATCTAATTTCTAGTAGTATAGGTTATATAACTAGATACTAAGTAAGGATAGGGATAGTTTATAGCTTAGTAGAGAGCTAATATAGAAGTTAACTAGAAAGTAGGAGGAATAGCAATAACCTATATTTAAAGGGGAGGGAGGAAGGAGAGGAAAGGGATAGGAATACTACCCTATTTCCTAAACTAGATTTCCCTCCTACCTAGTTTAAAGCTATAAAGGAACGAGTTAATAAAGGATACTAACTAGAGGAAGTAGACATAATCTAGTTAAGGTAATAGAGATATAGGGAACCTCTTAATATTTAAAAGACTAGTATAACTAAGGGTAGGGCTTAGTATCCCTAATAGTATAATAGAGAGTAGAGGTTTTTAATACTATACAAAACTAGTAGGGGCTTTAAGGGAGTTAGGAAGGTAGAGTAAAGGGCTTTTTCCCTCCTAAGGAAAACTAGAGATCGCTACTTGTCTAGTAGTTAGAATAGTATAGTAATAAGATTAACCTACCTACCTATATAAGGTAGCCTATAAAGAATACCTTAGTATAGAGGCTAATATAGGAATCCAATTTCTAGCGCTATAGGTTATATAACTAGATACTAAGTAAGGGTAGGGATAGTTCTTAGCTTAGTAGAGAACTAATATAGAAGTTAACTAGAAAATAGGAGAAATAATAAGGACTCGTATTTATAAAGGAAAGGGAAGAAGGAGAGGAAAGGAATAGGGACACTACCCTATTCCCTAAACTAGAGGCTCCTCCTATCTAGCTTAAAAAGCTATAAAGGAATAAGCTAAAGGATACTAAACTAGAGGAAGCAAACTCGATCTAGTTAGGATAATAGAGATATAGGGAACCTCTTAATATTTAAAAGATTAGTATAACTAAGGATAGGGCCTAGTATCCCTAATAATATAAGGAAGAGTAGAGGTTTTTAATACTATACAATGCCGGAAGGAGCTTTAAGGAGGTTTAGGAAGGTAGGGTATAGGGCTTTTTTCCTCCTAAGGAATATATAGAGATAGCTACTTATCTAGTAGTTAGAAATTTAGAATAGTATAGTAATATAAGAACTTATCTATCTATCTATATATTTATCGTATAGATCCTCTTTATCCTTTATCTTAATTTCTTTCCTAGATTAAGTTAGTATTTAATTAATAATAAATCTAATAAGGCTAGCTATATAGCTACCTATAGTAATACTAACCCTCTATTCCTCTACTATAAGAAGACTAGTCTTAGACTAGATAGCTTCTCTTCTTGTTTAGCCTTACTTTTCTACTAAAATGTAGCTTAATCCTACTTAGGGCTCTCCTTCTACTTCTCTAGCTATCGTTTAAATATAGTTTACTTAGCTCTTTTCTTCTTTCTTAAGACTTATTTAGTCTTAGATATCTATAAGACTCGTTTTACGTCTACTATAGTCCTCCTATATATAGAATATACTTCTTTTATCTTATAACGCTTTAAGCTCGGTATACGATTACTAAGTTTATTTTTCGTATCGTAGATATAGTTACTAAGCTCGTAGGTTACCTTAATATAGTTACTAAGTACTACTATAGATAGTAGATTAAGCGGGACGCTTATCCTATACTATCTTGTATAGTTATTATAGGATATTAATATCGAAGTTTTCGTAAGGTAAGAATTAGTAATAAAGCTCTAAAATTTATAACGTAACCTGTATAAGGTTTCTATAGTAATAGCGACCTAGGCGATAGGTAGATACTATAGAAGGAGTACTAAGTAGTACGAAAGTAAAGCTTCCTAAATCCTTAATATAGCCGATAGTATAGCCGGTCTTTTTAGTAACGCTTATATAACCTAGAAAAAGTCTAGGTTCCGACCTAAAATTAGTATAGGTCCTAGAACCCTAACCTATACTAATCGTCTAGTTCCTACTAAGAGACTAAACCTAGATCTAATTTCTTAGGTTATACCTAATCTACTAGGCTATCTACCTAATCTTATCCTACTCTATCTTCTTCTATTAGAGTCTCTATATCTAGGCTCTAGTACTAGCCTAAGTCTATAGGATTATAGTCTAGATTAGTATATAGTCTAATCCTATTTCTAAGTCTATTCTTGTCTTATATTCTTAATTTCTTATATATTTCCCTAGATTTCTATAGTCCTAAGTACTAAGTCTAGGATCTAGTAGCTCCTAGGAGTCTCCTATATAATAGTACCTAGCTCTAATAGTAAATTAAGGTAGACTATTTCTATAATTATAATAAGGTAGTCTAATACCTAATATTAGTTTTAGGTATTGGAATATATAGTCTAGTTAGTTACCTAGTAGGGGATGCCAAGCAGACTAGATTACATAATAATAATTATGTAACTAATCCAAGCTAACCCCTTTTAGGTTAACCTCTAACCTATAGATAATAATAATACACTTGCTATTCCTACTTTAGCCCCTACTATTCCTTGTAGCTTCTATTATAGTTTATAATCCATTTATACCTATCGGCCCTCCTTAGCTCGACAGGTTATGAGCCCGGGTTTGCAACTACAAGGTAGAAAGACTAAAGCAGTATAGGTTACTCCTAGACCTATAAGTCTAGTCCTAGAAGGAAGAGGCAAAA